>PVHX01009304.1:0-77319 GCA_004024805.1 Geosciurus inauris | reverse complement strand
TATCACACACACATGCACATTACTCTGTATTAATTTTCAATGCTGCATAACAAATTATCACAAATTTAACAGCTTTAAACCAGATACATTTATTATCTTACAATTTCTGCAGGTCAGAAGCCCAGGACAGCCTTAGATCTGTCCTCTACTTAGGGTTTCATCAGACTTCAATTAAGGTGTCAGTTGGTCCATGTTACTGTCTGGAGCTCAGGGTTCTCATCCAAGCTCATATGGTTGTTTGGAAGAATTCAATTCCTGGGGGTGTGGCACTGAAATCCTATTTTATTTCCAGCTATAGATTGCTCTCCACTCCTAGAGGCAGCCACAAGTTCCTTGCCATGTGACCCTTAACCACAATGCTGTGTATTTATTCAAAGCCAGCAAGACAATTTCTTTCTGGTCTGCATCTTCTATAACATGATGCAATCAAGGAGTGTCTATCCTGTTACCGTAGTCAAATCCTATTGGCCAGAAGCATGCACACATACTGCATTTGAGTGTAGTAAACTTTTCTGAAAGTTTTGAACAAGATGGAAACTGTTCTTAAATTTTCTTTAGTTACATACCTTATTGCTCTCTCATCTCCTTTCCTATCTTCATTTCTCTCCTCTCTGCTCCTTCCCCAATCCCAAATCATTTATTTCTAATGCAGAACAATTTATCTCTTTACTCCTTATGCTCAAGGCCTCACCTTCTCCATTTGGCATATCAAGATTTTTTTTTTTTTTTTCCTAAAGAAAATTCCCTCTCTCAGAAATTTCGATGTCATTTTTTGGAAGATTGTTTTTCTTTTTTTGATCAAAGATTATTTACAATTTAGTGAAGGAGACCGATCTGATTCAAATAATAGCAGGAAGTAAGTGAAGGGGAGGAAGGGGAGAGTGCTAAATATAAAAATAACCACTGATATGATGGTGTTAGTAAGGGCAATTCTAAAACCTCCCTAGGAGTATTATCATTCTTCCCAGGGCCTAGATTAGGACAAACAGACCAAAGGGTGGGGATGCTCTTACATCTAATGGTAGTTATTAGAAATTGGTGTGTGTTGACCAGTGTAGCTCCACATCACGTACTAGCATAAGAATGGGATCCTAATTAGAATAACTTATGCTCCACGTATGTATAATATGTCAAAATACACTCTTTTATCATGTATATCTAAAAAGAACAAATAAAAATTTCAAAAAGAAATTGATGTGTATGTGTGTTTCACCTTTTCTTGCTTCTACTTTTAAGTAACTTTATTTTTTCTTTGACAGTTTTTGTTCATTTTTAAGTAACTTGACAGTCTGGATCCATCAGTAGACAGCAGATCAACTCTGGGCACATTACTTAGCCTGTCTGTCCCTTGTCCTTCTTTAGGAAATAAAGAAATTGGACAAGGCCATCTCCTGCTGCAGAGTGAGTATACTGCTCTGTACTTGTCCTACCAGTCCTACAAGAACTTCAGCTCTTGGAAGACAGATCTTGCTTTTGTAATTCCCCACCCTGCTTTTTAGTTAGTTTGTTTTCAAATGTCCACAAAGGCCTTTTAGGATGGTGACTCAGTTCTCCTGTTCTTGAAACACACACTTCTGAGTTTCAGCTGGTGGGTGGGTACAATTGCAGGTTGGGTAGTGGTCGTGTTTCAAGCTGCAGGGTCTCCATCTAGGAGCAGAGGGCACAGCTCTGTGTACAGCAGGCCTGGGCAGCCATTGGTACAGGGTAAGGAATCAGGATCCTAGAGCCCTAGATGTGGTGCCAAATGAGGAGGGGCCTGAAGAAACCCCATTTAGCACAGGGGCCAAGAAATCTGGGCCACGCTGCTCAGAAGAGGACAATGCTATCGGAAATGAATCTATTGAAATGCTCACAGGAAGCAGGGGCAAAGGCCTTGGCTAAGTAAGGGTCTGACTGCCATCAGCAAAACAGGCAGTCCACTCCACTGTTGGAAGCCACATTATGCAGAGCTCAAAACTGGGCCCTGTGAAGAGACCCAGAGGAATGAAGAATTACAGTCCCTACCTGGGAGAACCACCCAACCTGAGGAGACAGCCACACAAACTGCAATATCTGACCTGAGAATTGGACAAGCAGACTAAGAAGTGTAAACATATTTTTGAGGTTAAACAAATGTAATATTGAGGCTGGGAGTGTAGCTCAGTAGTAAGAGTGCTTGCCTAGCATGTACTAGGCCGTGGGTGTGATCCCTTACAGTAGGAAAAAGTAGGAGAGAAAGAAAAGAAATGTAATATTTATAATCAGGATATCCCTTTTTTAAAAAAATAGCCAGCATCATCAACAATTAGATGAGACAGACATACCCAAAGGGAAATACCCAAGAACACACAGAAGGTAAGCTAGGACAACTAGCATAAACATTGTCCTTAAATCAAAGAGCCTGTTTATTAAGACAGACAGGCACACAGACTGATGATTATAAGCCTCTAGAAGTCTACCAATCTCAATATTACCAAAAATAAAAGGATTGTAAAATTGTTTGTTCTATGCTCAGACTTAACCAAGGACCGGTAGTACATTTCTGTTTTTATTTACTTTCGCGTGAACCTCTCCTTCTACTCTTTAGGGTAACAGAAAGAAACTCAAGGTCAATCCAACCTGCTAAGTCCAACCACACTAGCATTCTCTCCAGGTAACTCAGTTTCTACTAGGCTCAAGCTAACTTCCCAATTTCCACCTCCAACCCCAGTTCTGTGAAAAGAGTTGGGTGAGTATAGGTGACATGACTCAAGTGACCTTGTAACAAGAGGGGCAGACAGTGTCCCCAGACCTATGTAGCATTCTCAGGATTCCCACCAGGTTGCTCCAAGCTACCTCCCACTGCAGCAGTTAGTGGCCTTGGCCATCACTTCTGGCATCTAAATCCCTGTACACTGTGGCCTTTTGCTCCATCTTCTGCATTTTGCTCTTTACCTTCTCAGGACCTCTGAGTCTCTCAAGGGCTTGTGGACAAGGAGGCACTTACAAATTCTGTGTAGGCATAAGGAGCCTAAGTATCACTCATAGGATGGGGAAGGTCAAGTGTTGAAAACTTAGATCCTTCTTAGGTTTCCCTCTATCACATTTAATTTTCCAGTTCTTCAGGTTAAAAACAGGCAGGTTTCAGGCTTTCTATTTTCTGAACATCATACTTACCTTTTACACCCATTCAATATTTCTCAAGGCCAACCTACAGGCAAGTGTCCATTTGTCTGTACCAGGAAAGAACTCTGATTTGGTCCACAGACTCTTCTCCTCAATATGTCAAAGGGATAGACAGAAGAAATTAGAATACCTTTTGTCCTTTACAAAGACTGTCTCTTAAGCCTTTCATCTTGCTCCTCTCTCTAAAATATGATTTTAAATGTCAGAAGCTAAATGCTGGCTTTTTCTTTTGCTTTACATAGCTGCTGTAGCAATAGTCTTCCAGAGGCAGACAGGTGTCTTGAGTTGTCTAGGGGAAAGTCATAGGCACGGAAATTCAAAATGAAAAGAAAAATTTCATTGGTGGATTCCAGAATACTTTTTGGAGTTCTTCCATGAAGTTCAAAATAAACACTTCCCAAATGACTTGGGAACAGATGGTCTATGTAATGATGCTTCAGTCCCAGAAACTTGGACAAGTGAGGCTTTGTCTGATGTAAAAAGCATAGGTAGAAGTGCACACCGTAATCCCAGCTACTTGGGAGGCTGAGGCAAGAGGACCACAAGTTCAAGCCCAGACTAGGCAACTTATTGAGCCTGAGTCAAAATAAAATAAAGGACTAGGGCTGTAACTCAATAGTAGAGAGCTTCCCTAGCATGCATGAGGTTCTGGGTTCAACCCTTAACACTGCTAAAGAAATAAACAAACAATTAAATAAATAGATTTAAAAGTGTTTAAATGTCTTTTCTGTAACAGAAAACTTGCTAGGTATTCTCTAGTACCAAATATTCACCAATCCAACAATTCCTCCAAGGAGGCTATTGATTCCCCCATTTTATAGATGTGAAATCAAAGGCTCAAAAAGGCATAAGCCCATCCCCAGATTGCACAGTTATTAAGCATCTGTTCCACTGGAAGCCATCATGAGAAGGTATGGCCACATGAGTTGAGTTAGGGTAGAGCTGGAGTGTACAGCTTTGGGACAGAAGGGCATGGAGAGGCTACCGCACTGATAACAGATGCCCAGGAAGCAGGCTGTTGGATCATTACCTTCATCTCTGCTCTGACATGTTCCAGAACACTGGAGGCTGGAAGCAGAGGAATAAACTTCTGAAAAGAGTTCCTCAGCATCTATATGAATCTATGATAGAATCCTAAGCAGGATGAGAACAGGGGTGGAAGTAAAAGAATTCAAGCCATTTTCCAGTCTTCCTTTGGGGTAGAATAGGCATTTCCCATTTCTTCAGCAATTCTGTAGAGTCTCTCATTTCCCAGCATTTTAAACTCCTCTCCCTCTCCCTCCCTTTTCAGAGCTTATTGGAGGTCTGTCTTGGCATGGACCCTCCTCCTTAGGAATAAGAACTGTGAGGTGGAGACAGGCTAGGTTGGGACACAAGGTCCAGTTGACTGTGTGTTCCAGCCCAGTGCTCTCACAGACCCTGGATCCTCATCTGCCCTGGGAGAGGGGTTCAGTTCAGGCAAGCAAAAAACTGCTGGACCCCCAGCGCCCCCCACAATGGAACCTGCACTGGAGATTATGTCTTAAGCAGATACTCCCATCCAAACTGGGGATGTAGGGCCTGGAAACTAGAAAATGCCAGGTCTGAGAGAGAGGAAAGAACAAGCCCAGCAATACACAGAGCTCTGTGTATTCAGAGGGAAGTTGGCAGAGTTGTGTTCAGGCAGAGAAACTCCGAGTGGTACAAAGGGACGTGCCCAGAGTGGAGAAATCATGCTAATTGTCTGCACCAGAGCTGAAGAACGCCACCCAAAATGAAGAGAGAAAGGGGAGCCCTGTCCAGCGCCTCCAGGGCCCTGCACCTTGCTCCTTTTGTCTACCTACTTCTGATTCAGCCAGGTAGGAGACCCGAAGGGTAAGAAAGTCTGGAGAAAGGACCCTAGGGCTTTGAAAGGAGAGGGAGGGGAGAGTGGAGGACCTGAATGCCTTTGGGGTGGGAGGAGGGGAGAAAGCTCAGCTGTCGTGGGAAGCATCTCAGTGAATTCAGGCATTAGTGTTGAATGTATTTCTTCATTTCCCGTGCCTCCCGCACAGCCCCCCTGGCCCGCTCCCCCAAAAGGCTGCATGACTTTGAAGCTCCCACGGCATTCAGTGCATTAGATGGAGGGCACTCTGCCACTTCTTATGGGATGACTTGTTGGCGTGGGCCAGTCCAACATTCTTTCCAAGGGATTATGGTGGGGCTTGGAGGGAGGAGCAGGGGAAATCTTGTTTTTTGAGCCTCCTGAAACCCCCGCTCCAGCTTCTGAGTGTAGAACAGTATCGGAGATGAAAGAAGCTTTGGAGATAATAAGCCTCCTGCTTTGGGATGGTAATACCAATTTATCCATAATTCACGCCCAGCCATAGACACTTACTTCCTATAGTGCCCCCTACCATCTCCTTGGAGAATTGACCTTATTTTAAATACTGTAGATGTATTTATATGTACACAGGAACTCTTGCACAATTCCAGAGAGCCAAGGAATGCACAACTTAGTGGAGTGAACAGATGTGGAGATCATTTTAATAAAATGCAGGCTCTACTGTGAGTCAGATTTGCAGATGATACATGGCAATCAGAAAGGTCACTTACCCCCATCCAGGAAGCTGGTGCTGGTGGTGCAGGATGAGGGTGGGGGAATATCAGGGTGGTTTCCTGGTAGAAGGACTGTCTGCACTGAATTTTAAAAGATGAGAAAAATAGGTGGGAGAGGGAGTGGCATTATTGTTAGGAAAATGGGCAAAGGCCAAAAGCTTGAAATAGCATCATGAGTTTAGGCAGAGCTCAGCAGTTCATCATGCTGGAGAGGAAAGTGTGAATTGAGTTAGAGAAGAGCTTTGGACCATACTCAGAAGCCTGGAGTATAATCTATAAATGATGGATTGGGAAGTGGAATTAAGTGACTTTTATTTAGGAGATGGGTAGGATCATGTGTAACTTTCAGATAGCTCACTCAATCTTCATTGGGGTATTAGAGGGGAAACTAGAAGCAAAAGATAAGAAAGAAAGCTTATTATTAGTTTTCTATGGCAGCTATAACAAGTGCCATAAACTGAATGGCTTAAACATCAGAAATTCATTGTCTCAGAGTTCTGGAAGCCAGAAATTGAAGATCAAGGTTTTGGCATGGCCCTGCTCCCACTGAATGTTATTCCACTGTAAGACTATTCCACAGTTTACTTATCTATTCAGTTTTATTTTTTAGGGTTTTGTTTTGCTTTGTTTTGTTGTCAGGGATTGAACCCAGGGGTGCTTAACTACTGAGCCATATCCCCAGACCTTTTTATATTTTATTTAGAGACAGGGTCTCCCTAAGTTGCTTAGGGCCTCAGTAAGTTGCTTAACCTGGCTTTGAACTTGCAATCCTCCTGCCTCAGCTTCCTGAGCTGCTGGGATTACAGGCACATACCACCATGCTCAGCTATCTATTCAATTTTAGTAGACACTTTGATTCTTTCTAAACCAACTCAACCAACTCAGCCCCATTGGATTTTATGAATACAGTTGTTAAAACATTCTTGTATATGTCTTTTGGTAAACAGATATATACTTTCCTTCTAGGGATATACATTAGAGTAGAATTATTGACTTCTAGGGTGTATTAGTACATTTTCCATTACTACGGCAAAATACTTGAGACTAGATAACTTTATAAAGAGATTGATTTAATTCATGGTTCTGGCATCAGCTCAGCCCTGATGAGGACATTATTGAAGATGGGAGGATAAGGAGAGAGAGATTACATGGTGAGACAGAAAGCCAAAAAATGACTGGAGGTCCCATAGGAACCCTGTTAATCCCTTCCAAGGGCACATCCCCAATCCCTAAGGACCTCCCAAAGGCTTCAATACCTCTTAACATCACCACTCCAAGAACCAAGCCTCCAAAACATGAACCTTTTGGGGAATGCTCTTAAACTATATCCAAACCATAGCATGAGTATATATAAATTTAGCTTTAATAGATATAGCACATTTTCAAAAGTGATCGTATCAATTTACACTCCCACCAACATGTATGAAAGTTCCAGGTGATCCGTATCTTCACTAACAATTGTATTTACTGTTTTTCATTTTGGCCATCCTAGTGGTATTTTAATGGTACTTTTAAGGCTTAAAATTGCATTTCCATGAAAATTAATCAAGTTGAGCTTTTTTTTCATATTTTTATTACCACTTGGATATCCTTTTTGTGAAGTGCCTATTTCAAGTCTTTTGCACATTTTTATTGATTTATCTGAATTTTAAAAAAAATTATTGACTTGTAGGAGTTCTAAAAATATAGTTTTGATATGAGTCCTTTTGTAAGATTAATGTATTGCAAATATCTTCTTTTGTTGGATGGCTTGCTTTTTCACTTCCTAAATGGTGAAATTGTATCTTTTAATGAACAAAAGCTCTCAATTTCATGTGTCCAGTCTATCATTTGCTTCTTTTATAGTTTTTACTTTTGTGTCCTAAGAGATCTGAGTCCTCCCTCAAGTCATGGAGATATTCTTCTGTTTTCTTTTTTAAATGTTGTTTCCCTTTTTACATTTAGATCTACAATCCATCTAGAACTGATATTTGTGTAAGATGTAATGTAACGATCAAGTTCATTTTTTTTTTCTACATGGCCAAGAATTATTTACTGGGGGCAGGGGCTTTCCATACTCCACAATGGTGTCATAAGTGGAGAGAGAAATCACCATAAATTCAGAAATAATATTTAAATCTGTTCTCTATTCTGTTCTGTTATCTGTCTTGATGCCATGTCACCAAGTTAACCTCATGGGTTTTGACTAGTATTGTATTAAATTATAGAACAGTTTAGGAGAGCTGACAATTTAACAATAGTGATTGTTCTAATCCACAAACGTGGTAAACCTCCGTGTGCTATCTTAGCACATATTAGCCAGGTACATACTCCTGGACATCCACTCTCCTTGGGAAGTAGATTAAAAAACAAACAAACAAAAACCCTGGCCTTTCTCTTCTTGAATCTCAAAGGCCTTCTTTATAGTTTCTGTTTCCTGAATTTCTCCTACATCCCTCAATGATTGACACATTAAATGATTTCACATTCTTGTGGTCCCTTGTAGACCTCAACAGGATAATGACGTAAGAATACAACATAATAACACCAACATTTACATGATAAGTGATGCACCTATACAGTAATAATAGAGGAAGGAGGTTGTTTTATCAGCTCATCATTAATTAGAGAGGATATTAAAAACCAAAAGCAGAGCCAGGCACAGTGGTGTACACCTGTAATCCCAGCACTTTGGGAGGCAGAGACAGGAGAATCGGGAGTTCAAAGCCAGCCTCAGCAATGGCGAGACACTAAGCAAAACAGTGAGACCCTGTCTCTACATAAAACACAAAATAGGGCTGGGGATGTGGCTCAGTGGTTGAGTACCCCTGAGTTCAATCCCAGGTACCAAAAAAAAAAAAAAAACCCAAAGGCAGAGCCCAGTACAGTGGCACACATCTGTAATCCCAGTAACTTGGGAGCCTGAGGCAGGAGGATGATAAATTCAAGGACAGATTGGACAACTTAGAGAGACTCTGTCACAAAATAAAAAAATATGAAGGACCGAGGATATAGCTGGATTCAATCCCCAGTACTGAAAGAAAGAAAGAGAAAAAAAAAGGCAAAAAACAACATATTTTTCCTTTTAGATGACAGAGCTGTGTGCTGCCCTTGGATTATTGTGTGCAACTCTGGTTACTACACTTTAAAAGGAAGATAATATAGTTGGGAAGAGCCCAGGCAAGGGTATCTATGATGTCTAAAGGGATCGAGGAACTTCTTTATGGAGACAGACCCAAACAAACAAAAAATCCTGCAGATAAAAGGGATGTAACTGCTGCCTTCAGTGTTAGAGAGTATGGATAAGGTACATAGAGAACAAATCCAAGAATACAAGCTTGGCACCACCCTCTGGCACTTTTCTTAAAAGTTAAATTTAAGACAAATGCTGATAAAAGGAAGCATGCTTAGCGCAGAGCATCCATAGACCAGGAGACAAGTTCCCTAGGAGAAGAAGCTAAAAAGGGAACTCAAGGCTCTGTGCAGGCATGTACTTATATTTTGAAGTATGGCACTCCTCCATGTCACAGCAGGTCAAAATCTTACTTGGAGGGGGTGAGGGTCTGACCTAACCCAACACAGCATTGTTTAGGTTGATAGGAATAGTTTACTGAGCTGTTAATTTCCTTTTGTTCTGGTGGGAACAGGAGACTTTCTACATAATGATGCCTCAGAGACAATGATTGAAAGTTAATTGCTTCTACAGGTTGAATACTGCTAGTCTCTTTTAGTTCCACTCTAGATTGGAGTTGTTAGCCGTTTCCTCATTTGTGTCCTACTTTGACTCCTGTTCCAATTCCCTGTGTCCCTTGAGAGTTGTGGAACCCCGAACTTAACACAGATTTTTGATTCTGGCTAGAGTTTTTGGAAAATAGTGTTTGCTCAGCAAAACAGTGTTTGTCAGCTTCTGAGAAAGACTGTTCCATTCACTTAACATGTATGCATGCATCCCTTTGACTCAAGGGTATTCCCATATTCACAGGCATAAAGAGGACCACACCTAGATTAGGGTAAGGCCTAAGGCAATCCTTAGGCTGCAGCTTCCCCAATCCCCCCCACCCCCAGAATAAATCAAGTTTAAATTGGGGCAAAAAAGAACATCAGAATTGAGGGGGAAAGACATCATAAAAGGGCTCCTGGGATTTTAGAATGGAATAGAAAATGTAGAAGTCAGGGAAGCTCCAGGGAGGCCAGAAACTATAGAAGGGAGAGGAAAATCCCTTCCAGTTGTCCTTGAGATGAGGAATATCATTGCCAGCCTCCTGGAAGAAGGAAATAAGAAACTTCAAAGCTGGTGCTTGAGATCTGTATTAGTCAGTTTTCTATTGCTATAATAAAATAACTGAGGCTGTGTATTTTATAAAGAAGTTTATTTAGTTCATGGCTTTGGAGACAGAAAGTCTAAATAGCAAGGTGCCACTGCTCCCTCCAACTACAGCATATCATAACAGATGAAATCAGGGAGTGTGCAAGAGGGAGAGATCACATGGTGAAATGAGAAGCCAGAAAATGGGAAGGAGTTAGCTTCATTTTTTTGTAGAATTAACTCAGGTCCCACAATACCTACTTTAATCCCTTGCAAGGTTAGTACCCCCAATGAGCTATCCAACTCCCACCTCTTAAAGATTTCACTACCTCTTAATACTGCCACATTGGTGACTAAGTTTCTAATGCATAAACCTTGGAGGAAAAAATACATCCAGACCACAACAGGATCATTACACAGATTTGCTAAACTCTGGGAGGTCTCTGCACATATAAATAAGCCTGATGCATATAGCACAATGTTTTGGACAAGGTCTTGAGGGGGCCAGGGATAGATGTTCCTCAGCCATCGATCACCACCACTGTGGCCTTTAGTGAAGCTTCATGATTTTTCTCAGGACCACCTCAAGTCATGCATTCTGACACCTGTTTGCCTACTCAGGGAAATACGAAAGCTTCCTTTTCCAAATCAAGCAGACCTAGGACCTTGCAGTTGTTAGGCAGGGAATACCATTTAACTAGTCACAGAAACTAGAAGTTGGAAGAAACATTATGGATCATGTGACCAAATAGATTTCAGTCTGAGACACAGAGCCCTGGGGCTTCCTACTAGCTCCCCAAGTTATGAGGGAAGACAGAAGTCAGGTCCTCACCACCTCTTCTACCAAAGTAGGTGAGCTTAAACCATATTACATTTATTTCCATTATTATATGAGATTTTATAGAAACTTTTACAAAAAAAATACTTGAAAATAGTTAATTTTGTCCATTCTATTGCTGCCAAATTAAGACTTCCATTCAATAACAAGTATACAGCATTCAGATACTCCCATCTATGGCAGTAGTATAGTCATTAGAACCATCTTTTCTGCTCTTCAGGTTTTATGATTCTAACATACCTGGCTGGTAAAGGATCCTAGAATGTCAGAGTTGGGAAAGCTTGAGAAATCATCTGGTCCTACTGCTTCATGATACAAAGAAAGAAAGAGAGAGGCCAAGAGAGGTGAAACAGTTGCCAATTGGTCTTTCCTTGACCTTTACAAAGTCAAGGAGCTCATTACTTAACAAAGCACTTGTTCCCAAAATTGGTTGAACATGATTCATAAATAAAATTTTCCTTTGATCTTCACAACCAAGCTTTTAGTTTAGTTTGGACCTTCTAGACAAAAGAAGAGGACTAAGGAATGGAAAGGCACAGCTTAGCTTCCCCAAACCTAAACTGCAGGAGTGAGAAGTAAGAATAAGAATGAGAAAGAAGGAACTTCAGAGACAATGACTGTCAAAAGAAGCAGTTGGGAATGCCAAAGGGCTAGAGACCTGGCATGTATGTGTCTACTCAGCTAAACTAACCCCTGTTCCCAACTGGCATCCTCTCCAGAAGACCCTCTTTGGGGTGGTTGGAATGTTCTACCTGGCCAGGTGTCACCAATAAAGAGCATTTGTTCCAAAGCTCCTAAGTGCCTATGAAGTCTCATCAAATGATATGTGTCCATGGACAAGACAACAAAATCCCAGAATCGCTGGGTTGGAATAAACCTGCGAGACCATCTGGCCTATTACTCATATTACCTATGGGAAACCTGAACCCCAGATAAGTCTCCTAGGTCAATAAGGCCCAAATCACTGAGGCCCAATCTTGTGTTTTCTCTACAAAACAATAAATGATACATGTATTGTGCTTTATAATCCTATGAATGTGATAAAGGAGTTATTGTTATTATTCTTATTTTATAAAAGAGAAGAATGGAGTCTATGTAGGGAATATAGATTGTATGAGAGTTTGGGTAAATTCCCCAAACTACCTACCCAGTTACAGGATTGTTCTACAGTGGAAGGTCTAGGAAGATATTCCATGCATCTGGGGTAAGGAAAGGGGAGATTCTTGGTATGACTAGGAAATGGTCATGTTGTCTCCAAGCCCATAAGCCCCCTCTTTATTTACACTGTCATATGACACACTCCTTTCTTTATGAATCTATGTTCCCATGATAGCTCCATCTCCCACCATCCCCCACTCTGATCAAGAAGATCTGACAGGGCTGGGGCTGGAGCCAGTGTTTGAGCATTTGCCTGGCATGTGTGAGGCACTGGGTTTGATCTTCAGCATCACATAAAAATAAATAAATAAAATAAAGGTACTGCATCCCTCTACAACTAAAAATAATTTTAAAAATTAAAAAATAAAAATAAATAAAAAATATCTGACAAATTCACTTTGATGTCTAATGAACCACAAGCCTCAGCTCGTAGGGATTTCTGTCTTGTTCTTTTTTTTTTTAATTTTTTTTTTTTTTTTAGTTGTAGATAGACACAATGTCTTTATTTTATTGGTTTGTATGTGGTGCTGAGGATCGAACCCAGGGCCTCACGCATGCAAGGCTTTACCGCTGAGCTACAGTCCCAGCCCCTGTCTTGTTCTTGACTATCCTAAAGTCATAGAAAAGTGTTGGACTCATAGGAGGTGCTCAAAAGAGATTTCTATGAATGAAGTACATAGAGTGTGGGCTAGGTGGAATCTTCTGGAAGAGAAAAGCAATGAGGAAAAGTGCCAGAGAGGCAGAAGGCCAGGTAAAAGAAGAATGAAGGGCCATGGGAGGAGCAGAGGGGCACAGAGCTCCTGTGGGAGAGGAGATGGCACTGACAGTAAGAAGCAAGGACTGGCACTGAGTGACAGTCCCAAAGGGGTGTGGCTTTGGGAGATCAGAGGGCTTAAAGGTGGGAGTGGGCTAAGTAGCCGAGGGCCTTACTCTGTTCTATTCACCATGGGCCTCTGTTCACAGACCCCCTGCAGGGGGTGAACATCACCAGCCCAGTTCGTCTGATCCATGGCACAGTGGGGAAGTCAGCCTTGCTTTCCGTGCAGTACAGCAGCACCAGCAGCGACAAGCCTGTAGTAAAGTGGCAGCTGAAGCGGGACAAACCTGTGACTGTGGTGCAGTCCATTGGCACAGAGGTCATTGGTACCCTACGACCTGACTATCGAGACCGGATCCGGCTCTTTGAAAATGGTTCCCTGCTTCTCAGCGACCTGCAGTTGGCTGATGAGGGCACCTATGAAGTGGAGATCTCCATCACTGATGACACCTTCACTGGGGAGAAGACCATCAACCTCACTGTTGACGGTAAATCATTCTGGCAGGGAAGGAGGCAGGACAGGAGACAGGGACTGGGGCAGCACACTATCTAGACCCAAGGAAAATCAACACAAAAGGCCCTGAGGAGCTGAGAGTGAGCCACTGGATGCCATAAGTTAAACACAGGCACAGCTAACATGGATAGAATCCTTCTATGTGCCAGAAACTATTCTAAGTGCTTTGCATGTGTCAACTCATTTAATGCTTATAAAAATCTAAGGATAGTTAATGTCATTCTCCCAGATGGAGGAAATTGAGACACAGAAGGGTTGAATAACTTGCCCAAGTTAACAAAACTAATAGAGCTGAAATTTGAACCCAGGTAGTTGGGCCTCAGTTATTCTAATAAAATATTTTCCAGGTGTACTCAGTTTAAGACATTAAAACCCAGTGGTTGCTAGGTGCAGTGTCACACATCTATAATTGCAGCTTCTTGGGAGACTGAAATGGGAAGATAGCAAGTTCAAGGCCAGCCTTGGCAATTTAGCAAGACCCTGTCCCAAAACAAAAATAAAAAGGTCAGGGGATGTAGCTCAGTGGTAGAGTGCCCTTGGGTTCAATCCCAAGTTCCTAAAAGGAAAAACCAAAACCAAACCAAAACAAACACACACACACACAAAAATAGTGGTGTTGGAAAGGTATTTGGAAAGGGGATAAAAGCAGACACCATGGATGTCTTTTTTAGCATTGTGTCCCCTGGGCCTACTAGGTACCTAATAGTGAATGAATGAATGAATGAATGAATGAATGAATGAATGAATGGTAGAAGAGAACTGGACTGATGATCCCTGCAAGGTCTTCTTAGCCCGTAGAATGAGTTATGGTATGGTGTGTTGGAAGACAGAGAGTAAAGAAAGGAAAAGGAGAAACTTTTTAACCCATGACTTAGTTTTTCTCCACCTTTGGGGCTCAGTGCCCATTTCAAGGCCACAGGTGGTAGTGGCTTCAACCACAGTGCTGGAGCTCAGTGAGGCCTTCACCCTGAACTGCTCCCATGAGAATGGCACCAAGCCCAGCTACACCTGGCTGAAGGACGGCAAGCCCCTCCTCAATGACTCGCGAATGCTCCTGTCCCCTGACCAAAAGGTGCTCACTATCACCCGCGTGCTCATGGAGGATGATGACCTGTACAGCTGTGTGGTGGAGAACCCCATCAGCCAGGTCCGCAGTCTGCCTGTCAAGATCACCGTGTACAGTGAGTCTCTCTGCCCGCCCCAGAGGCAGGTGCCCACTGAGACAAAGAACATCCTAAAGAGTGATCCTGGAGGGAGAGAGAGGGAGCAGAGATTGGGTCAGCTGTGCATGGAGAACAGCAACAGGTGGGAAGAGGGTTCTGAGCAAGTTTCACTATCAGCCAAGCATGCTACCTGAGGGTCCTTCTCTTTTCCTTCCATTGCTCGCTCCGCTGTATTTGTTGCCCCTCTGAAGTCTCTCCCACTTCTCCACTTGTCTCTACATATAGGAAGAAGCTCCCTGTATATCATCTTGTCTACAGGAGGCATCTTCCTCCTTGTGACGTTGGTGACAGTCTGTGCCTGCTGGAAACCCTCCAAAAAGTCTAGGTAACTCTTGAAGTTCCACACCCAGGGCACCCTGGTCCTTTAGTCCATTCCAACACCAAGCTCTATTTTTATTATTATTATTATACTGGGGATTGAACTCAGGGGCACTTAATCATTGAGCCACATCCCCAGCCCTATTTTTAGTTTTTATTCTGGAGAGGCCACAACTCCCTGCCTATTTTCTTAAGTCTCTCTAAATGCCTTGCCTCCCAGGATTGTGCACCTCTTTCCAAGAGATGTGCTTTTCTATTGTGCATGAATCTGCATCTTGTGCTCACCACTTTTGACCCCCACAACACTATTCATAATAGTTTCACTTGCTGAGCATCTTCTTTGAGCCAGGCACTGTGGCTGGTATTAGTAAGCTGCCTTTTAAGTCTAATTATCTGCAGTTTACAGATTAAGACACTGAGACTCAGATTGGACTAATAACTTGCCTACAATCAGAGTGCTTGTGACAGCCTCGAGATGCAAACCTAGATGTGACCCATTTAAAAGTTCATAGACTACCTCCTACTCCCACCACAACTATCTTCTTGTCACAAGGTTTCTTTAATGGCCATCAGAACTGACACCCACCCCTGATCTTTTCCTGCTCCTATTCAATACCTGTTTTTGGTGGGGGGCTGGACTGATTCATAGGAAGAAGAGGAAGTTGGAGAAGCAAAACTCTCTGGAATACATGGATCAGAATGATGACCGCCTGAAACCAGAAGGTGAGCTCCTAGCCACTCACTCATCAATGCCATGGGCACTCAGAGAAGTGGGGTGCTGGGAAAAGGCAGAAACGGGCAACAAAGATGCCAACTCTGCGGACCACTTTCTCCACCAACTGCACCACAACTTCAGAGTAGGGAGAAGCACAGCCAAGATAGGACGTCAAGTATTCAGATATTTTGGTGGAGGTTGTGGCAGAGTCTTGACTAGCCACAGGGAGCAAAAAGTATAGGTGCTGGCTGGTGGAGAGGGTCTGTACCTGGCCAGCCACCCCATTCTTTCCCCTGTGCAGCAGACACCCTCCCACGAAGTGGAGAACAGGAACGGAAGAACCCCATGGCCCTCTATATTCTGAAGGACAAGGTGAGCAGCTCTGGGATGGGTGCCTCCCTCCATGCAGTAAACCCCTACTACATTCTCGAGATCCTTACCATGTTAGTATACCTTTATAGTACTTGGAATACTTGTGAAATCTTTGTGTCATGCCTGTTCTAGAGATTGAAAAATAAGGCTGAGCACGGTGAAATGATGTGCACAGTACCAAACAAGTAAATAAGTAGCAGATACAAGTTTCAAACCTAGATCTTTGGACACCAGTTCTGGAGATTTCCCCACTATTCCACGACTACGTCCCAGGCTGTCCAAGACAGATGGAAAGAGGAAAATAAAGGGACAAAGCACTCCATGCACGTCAGCATTTCCTGAGCACCTATGATGTGTTAGATCCCATGCTAAGTGTGATATGTTCCAAGAAAAAACCAATCCATGTATGCCGCCTTCCAGGAGATAGGACTGTGGGGGAAACTGGGACTCCATCTCGGTAGCCCCAGTGCCCTCTAACTCGAGGCGTGCTCCCAGATTGGGCCGGCAGTCCTCTGACCCCTACAGCACGTGTCCTTGCAGGACTCCCCGGAGCCCGAGGAGAATCCCTCTCCAGAGCCTCGGAGCGCGACAGAGCCGGGCCCGCCCGGTTACTCCGTGTCGCCTCCGGTGCCGGGCCGCTCGCCAGGGATGCCCATCCGATCAGCCCGCCGCTACCCGCGCTCTCCAGCGCGCTCCCCGGCCGCCGGCCGAACACACCCGTCGCCACCGCGGGCTCCGAGCTCGCCCGGCCGCTCACGCAGCGCCTCGCGCACACTGCGAACTGCGGGAGTGCACATAATCCGCGAGCAAGACGAGGCCGGCCAGGTGGAGATTAGCGCCTGAGCCCCCCAGGGACCTCAGCAATGTGCCCAGCCCCTGCAGTTTACTGCCTGGGGTGGGCCGGGAAATCTGGGCGCCCCAGCCAGGGCAGAAGGGAAGGCTGAGCGGGGAGGCAGGTGTACTGAGTGCGGACATGTGTGAGCATGCGCAGATGGGAGTTGGTCGCAGCGGAGCGGTGAGGGTTGATCTGAGGGTGGAACTCGGTTGCGTTTTCTCTAGATTTACTGGCTGTGTTCTCAGTGGGTGTGAGTTGTGCCCTCTTAGGACCATATAGATAATTACACTTCTGGCCCAATCCCCGAAAGGGTCTTATGAAAACTAACATCAGTAACCTATCCTGTGCTATTTCTAGGGATATCTTTTGATTTCCACCCACTTCCGTTTTCTCCAAAAGAGCGCCTGATGGCGTGTTTTTTTTGTTTTTGTTTATTTTGTTTTTACAAGCCCAGATTGGAGAGGCATTTTGCCCAAAACGCACGATAGTCCTTAATTAAGAAGTCCGATGGGGGGCGGGGAGTCCGATGGCAGTTCCTGGGGTGTGTAAGGGCAGCTCTGAGCATGGAGGAAGCACTGTGAAGGCAGCGTTTTAGAGCACTGGCCTCTGGATGCCTGACTCTTGGGTCCATGCAGGTGGTAAGGGAGGAGAGGAGGAGCCCAAGTGCATTCCTTTGACCATCGGACCTGAGCCCTAGCAAGGGCAAAGCACTCAAGCTTCGCGTGCTTGGCCTCTTTCCAAAGCCTCCCTCAGCAGTATGCCATGCCAAACATTCTTTCTGTTCTTGTTCATGAAAAGAGGAGTCAAGTGGGTTCATTCCTATAGAGAAGTGCATGCTCAATCCTCTGACCCAGAAGCTATATCAGGTGGGGAACTGTTTTTAACACCTCACACTGTGACTTCCTTACAAAACAAGCCTTTCAAACAATCATCACCCAGAAAGGTTCTTGCGCTCCCTACAACTATTAGAGAATAAGACTCCTATCCACAGAAAAATGGGGCGGGGCGGGCATGGGGTAGAGTGGAGGGGAGAAGCTTGTTGCTTCCCAGCGTGTCAGGGTAACATCAATCCAACTCTTGGCCTCTTGCCCCCACCTACCTGGCTCCAAGATGCTCAGATCCCAGTCACTGGACAAGGCAAACTCCTTAATCATACTAACATCCGAATATGGAAAGACTGAGCCACTGTGTAGCCAGGCCATGCCCAGGCCACTGCCTCTCAGAATGGTTTGGAAGAGAGGCAATAATCTACTGTGTGAGGAGAGAAGATAGTGAAAAAGTTAAAAGAGAAGGAGGCATTCTCCTGGGTATTCTGTCCTCTCCTCCCTAATGCCCCCAGGGGCTCTAGCATCCTCTGCCCCTTCCAACTCCTAAACTCCAGCTGTGACTCTCCACCATCCCAGTCCTAAGGCCCCTATACCCACGACCTCCACATAGGGACACACCAACAGTGAGCCTCTCAGCTTCCTGTCCCTGTGCACTTCCCCAGGCTCATGTGAGCAGGTGTGTCTTTGTAGCTCCCCTTAGCCAGAACCCATCCCTTAACCTTCCCCAGTGCTTCATCCATCATGAGATAATGCATGCAGAGGAAAATTGCTTAGGCAGGTGGGAAATGCAAGACTTGAAGAAGCTGGTACCTGCTGGTCAGCCTTGAGACAGAGGGATGGATGTTAGGATGAGATGAGAGCACACCACACCCTGGTGCTGAATCCCTGAGGGGCCAGCTTGCCAGGCTCAAGCCAAATCTGCCTTAAATTGGGAGGGGTATATGTAAGGAAGTATTTTTTTGGTTTGGTTTTGTGTTTTGTTTTGATCTTCATCTTTGTATTATTAGCATCTAGCAGAGTGCCTAGCACAAACTGGATGCCCAATAAACTTTTGATGAAATGACTTTATTCTGCTTGATCATAGAGAACAAGATGAACAACTTAAACATATATTTCCTTTTTCTCTTTTCTTCTCTTTCATCATCCTTTATCCTCTTTTTAAATCCCAAACTATCCACTCCAAAATCATCACTCATTCATTCATTCAGATGTTCTTTTATTTATTCAACAAACATTTATTTATCTACCATGGACCAGACCCTGTGCTAGACAGTGGAGCATAATGGCATAACCATGCCATGACTTCTACCCATAAGACAATCTCATGAAAGAAGACCCATAAGTAAGTAGATTATTATAATAAAGTATGTAAGACACAATGACAAAAGGAGATCCAAGTTGCTCTGGGAACATATAAGAAGGCCATCCTACCCACATTAGGTGTTGTCAGCAAAGATATCTTGGAGAAAAAGAGGTCTGAGACTAGTCTTAGAAGGATTAGTTAGCCAGTCAGGTTAATAAAAAGGATGAGAGGACACATTTCAAACAGAGAGAGAATATATAAAAGCTTAGGAGCCCGTCTGATTATGCACACTGTAATCACAGTGACATGGGAGGCTGAGGCAGGAAGATCCAAATTTGAGGCCAACCTCAATTTAGTGAGACCCTGTCTCAAAATAAAAAACAGAAAGGACTAGTACCAAAGAGGAAAAAAGTTGGGAGGGTACAAGACACATGGAGAATTTAGGGTGCTAAGCCATGGCAGTAGATAAGATTCTTTTATGGGACTATATAAAGTAGGAAGTGAAGAAGGCTGAATATAGAGCTCTGAAGACATCATCATGTGAGGATATGTTAAAAGGACCTTACCAAGGAGGATAAAAAGTCAAAGCCCCCGAGATAAGAGGAAATATAGGAGATAAGGGCTTCACACAATCAAAGAAGAGGGTTTCCAGGAAAAGGGAGCATCCAGGACTGCAAAGGAGGGTCACATATGAAAAGGAGTTAAAAGTGCACATTAGGAAGTAGGGATGTAGCTCAGTGGTTGCCCAGCATTCAGAAGGCCCCTAGTTTGCTCCTCAGCACCACAGACATGCACATTAAAATTTGCACATTAAATTTGTCAGCAAGGGGATCATTGATCAATTTAGCATAAGTAGTTGTCGTCATACAGTGGGAGTTAAAACTGGATTGCAATAGGTGAGAAGTAATTGATATGTGGTTTTGCTAAATACCTGAGAGGTCTTCCTGTTTCAAAACAACTAGGTCTTGCTAAAACTATATTTGTTTTGTATTAATGACCTCTGAGAGATGGGGGAAATTTCCAAGGGGCCAGAAATAAAACAAAATTAAGAAGTACAACAAGTTCAGAGTACTTTGTACTTATAAAATGTGGATCGCCCTGGGGCATATGTTCATATTGTCATTGGAATGGAAAACTAGACTTTAGCAACAGCAAGATGGCAAAGCAATTGGGATTTTTTTTTCTTTTTTCTTTTTGAGTGGTGCTGATGCTGGGGATTGAACCCACGTCCTCAAACATGCCAGGTAAATGCTCTACCATTGAGCCACATCCTGTGCCCTATAATGGCAAGAATCAAACTAAGTGTCCTGGATTAAGATGGAATCCAAAAAGGGGTCCCTGGCTAGTATCATTTCACAGTCTTAACAAATAAAAATGCACACCATCCCTGAACAAAAACTCATAAAAATTTCACAGATTAAGACCAACCAAAAATGAATTACCAGTAAAGGTAATTAAACATATAAGGAAACAAATCACCATGAATGAGCATCAGAAGATATGAGGCAATAGATTTAAATACTTGAAGCCTTGAGATATTGAAATTATCAGAGAAAGTAATTATGGAATACTTAAGGAAACAGAAGACAAAATTACAAAAAAGTGAACAAGAGACTACAAAAAAATGATCAAATTCAAAAAGGAAGAATAAAGAACCTTTATAAATTAAAATATAAATTATGAAATAAGAATGTTATTGAAAGGGTTATACAGCACATTAGATACAGCTAAAGAGAGGGTTAGTTAACTTGAATGAGTCTGAAGAAATTATTCAGAATAAGGCACAGAGAGACAAAGAAAGAAAAAATACTTTTAAAAAGAGGTTAAGGGTATGGTATGTATAATGAAAAAGTGGTACATTTTTATCAAGACCTCAAAGGAGAGAACAGAAAGAATGGAAGGGAAGCCATATTTTAAGGTTAATGAATGGAAATTTGCTGGATCTCATGACAAACAAAATACATACACAGGAAGGTTAACAAACAAGATACATAAAGTGATGTCCACATCTACATAACATGTACTAACACTAGAGTATACTAAACACAAAAAGAAAAATCTTAAACAGAAAAATGGATCTTGTACATTTGGAGGACAGTAAGGGTGGAAATCATCAGGAAGCAAAATAATCATCAGGAAGTAGAATAATATCTTCAAAGCAAAAATAACGAGTATTGTGATTTTTAACAAATTTAACAAATTTTAACATTTAACAAATTTTCAAATGTGAGAATAAAATAAAGATAATATTTAAAAAGTAGGAGTTTATATTAACAGTACAGGAACTTCTAATAGACATACATGACAAGAAGAATAAAAAATATTCCAAAAGAAAGGTTTGATATGCAAGAAAGAATGGTAACCAAATAAATTAATAAGTAAATAGGCAAATCTAGGGCTGGGATTGTAGCTCAGCGGTAGAGCGCTTGCCTCGCATGCGTGAGGCCCTGGGTTCGATCCTCAGCACCACATACAAAACAATACAATAAAGACATTGTGTCCATCTACAACTAAAAATATATTTAAAAAAAAAATAGGCAAATCTAAATAATGCCTTATAAAATGATAATAACATCTAATTTGTGATTTTCAAAACCTGTTAAATAAAAGACAGGAAAATAATAGGACTTATATCTTGAAGGACATTATCAGAATTAAACTATCCCAAAGTCCTTGAATTCTTTGGGAAGGGAAAAAGTAGTTAAGATGTTAACTTCATGTTTTATTAAATATTCAGGGGAAATTAATACAGTAACCATTTATTACTCACTCCAGAAGACTCACTCCAGCACTCCCATCTGAAGGTAGTACCTCTAATGACCTAAGGACCTTCCACTAGGCCCCACCTCTTAAAAGATCTTACCTCCCAACATCGTCACACTGAGGACTAAACCTACAACACATAAGCCTTCTGCATTCAAGGGTTCCACAACCAGCAGATTCAACCAACTGCAGATTCAAAATATTCAGAAAAAAGATTACAGCTGTACTGAACATGTACAAACTTTTTTCTTGTTTTCTTTCTCCAAGGAATACAGCATAAAAACTATTTGCATAGGATCTACATTGCATTAGCTATCAGAAATAATTGTAAGCATATAGGAGGATGTGTGTAGGTTATATACCATTTTATTTAAGAGATTTGAGCAGTCTCAGAGTTTCATATCCCAGAGGGTTCTTGGAATCAGTTTCCCATAGATACTTAGAGACAACTGTAATTAGCCTCAAAAATATGAAAAAATTTATGTAGCATTGTAGAAGAAAATCTACAAATCTACTTTTACAGTGGAAGGTTTCAATGTATCTCTCTTAATTACCAATTTGTCAAACAGACTTAAGAAGACAGTAAAGACTAAATGGATTTTAATAGTTTAAAGAACAAGTTTGGTTTTCTGAAAATATGTAAAAATTGATACCAGTTAAAGAGTATATATTCTTCTGAAGAATGTATTAAACATTTTCCAAAGCTTGACCATTTGATAGGACACAAAGTAAGGCTCAGCATTAAAGAACTGAGATCATATAGACTATATTCTCTACATATTAAATTAGAAATCAGTAACTAATAATTCATATAAAATTCAATTCAGTTTACTTGTATTTAAGAACACACTTCCTAATTATTTATATGTCAAAGAAGAAATCACACAGAAAAAATTTTAATTTAAATAAATCACAAATAAAATACTATGTATTATAACATAAGATTAAAAATTTTGTAAGATGCAGCAAAAATGTCATTAAAAGAGGAAAGTTTTGGGCCTTATATGTTTGTGTTAAGAAAGGCTGCAAATTTTTTTTTTTTTTTTTTGGTACTGGGGATTGAACTCAGAGGCATTCAACCACTGAGCCACATCCCCAGACCTATTTTTTGTATTTTATGTAGAGACAGGGTCTCACTGAGGTGCTTAGCGCCTCGCCATTGCTGAGGCTAGCTTTGAACTTGCGATGCTCCTGCCTCAGCCTCCCTAAATGCTGGGATTACAGGCTTGAGCCACCGTGCCCAGCTGAAAGGCTGCAAATTTAAAAGCAAAGAATTCAACATAGTGTTACAACAACCAAACAAAGCCAAAGGAAGTGGAATAGAAGAAATAATAGAGATAAAAGCAGAAATTTGTAAAGTAGAAACAGAGTGATGGTAGAAAGGATCAACAAAACCAAATATTAGTTCTATCACAAGATTATTTAAAACGTTAATCTCTGGGAAGATTGATGGAAAAAAAAGAAGGAACAAATATAAATAATATTCTGAATAAAAAGGAGAAAAATGATCCAGTGCATATGAAAAAGAGAATAAGAGGACAAAATTAATTTGAAACTTCAACAAAATGGAAAAAATCCTAGAAAGAAATTATCTTACCAAAACTGATTCAAAAAGAATTAGAAAGCCTGAATGATCTTCTAACTATCAAAGAAATTGAGTCAGAGAAATTAAAATCTCACTACAAAGAAAACATCAGGGGGCTGGGGTTATGGCTCAACGGTTGAGCGCTTGCCTCGCATACGTGAGGCACTGGGTTCGATCCTCAGCACCACATAAAATAAAGATATAAAAAGAATATAAAGATATATATATTTTTTATATAAAGATATAAAAAATAAAAGATATAAAAAGAATATAAAGATATATATATTTTTTATATAAAGATATAAAAAATAATAGCACATCATTTAAAAAAAAAGAAAGAAAGAAAACATCAGCTCTGAGGACTGTCCAAACATAAAGGTGTGGTATCAAACTTCAGGTTTAAACTGTTCAAAGCATTATAAATATTCATTTCACAACTAGATTGTATAAAGATATTGACTGTGACGAGACTCACGGCATTATGTTTTTTTCAGTAGTGAACTTTATGAAACCCCTTCCCATTCAACAGACACCTGTTGTGTTAAAAGAGCATTGTCGTTGGTGTTAATGGCTGAGTGTGTTCCTTCATTGTATTTGGGCCTAATATATTACACTCTTGAATTAAATTAAATATGCCTTGAATAAAAGAAAAAGAAAACATCAGCTTAAATGGTTTTATAGGTGAGTTTTACCAAACAGTCTAGGAATGGATAATTTCCATTTTAAATAAACTTTTCCAGGAAATATAAAAAGAGCAAATACTCTTGAACTCATTCAGTGAGGCCAGCAAAACTCTTGACATCAACATGAGACAAGCAAAGAGAAAAAATATTACAAGTCAATCTCATGGACATAAAGATGTAAAACGTCTCAACATGATATAAATAAATTAATACAAGAATGGGGCTGGGATTGTAGCTCAGCGGTAGAGCGCTTGCCTCCCATGCGTGAGGCCCTGGGTTCGATCCTCAGCACCACATACAAAGCAATAAAATAAAGACATTGTGTCCATCTACAACTAAAAAAAATTTAAAAAATTAATACAAGAATGTATAAAAGGGAACCGGTTGCGGTGGCACAAGCCTGTAATCCCAGCACTTTGAGGGGCTAAGACAAGAGAATCGGGAGTTCAAAGCCAGCCTCAGTAACTGCGAGGTGCTAAGCAACTCAGTGAGACCCTGTGTAGGAGCACTCTCCATACCTTCCAACCCCTCCCTTCAATCCTTCCCCATGCTATGCTAATAGACTGTGCTCTTGCCAAAGAGCACCCCTTTGTTTGTGACCTTTGGATCTGATTGGTCCGAGAGTGTATTTAAGCTTCTGTAGTTTCGAGAATAATCCCTGTTTTCTGCTCCTCGCCCCTGCTTCTTGTCCCCGGGTGTCTCTGCATCTTGCTAGGGCAGAGCAGATTTTTACCTACACCTCCAGGCCTGGGGAATTTGGCTCTGTGGATCGCCACCGTCCAGAGAGACTCTATATTGTCTTCCCTGGGGACCCCTTCTTCTCTCCGTCTCTCTGGACTCCAACTCATGGAGAAGCCTTCCTCCCCCCCTTAATTAAAGTGACACCCTGTTTCTAAATAAACACAAAATAGGGCTGGGGATGCGGCTCAGTGGTCCAGTACCCCTGAGTTCAATCCCTGGTAGCCCCCCCCCCAAAAAGAATGTATAAAAGGGTTATCTATCATGACCAAGCTCTATGCCAGGAATGTAAAAATAATTTAACATTAGAAAATTAATGAATTTTAACAAAATTTAACAAAATAAAAGAGACAAACTTACTTAATAGATGCCAAAAAAATCATTTGTGAAATTAAATGCTTAATTGTGATTAACAGCTCTTAACAAACTAGAGTAAAAGGAAATAAACAAAAGGAAACTTGTAAAGCCTGATAGTGTCTACAAAAATAACAGTGAACCTGATACTTAATGGTGAAATGTTAGAAGTATTCCTTTTAAAATGAAGAAATAAATGAAGATGCAATCACTCCTGTATTCAACATGGTACTAGTAAAGCAAGAGAAACAGTAGTATAAATATTGGAAACAAAAGCCAAAAGTGCCTTTATGTTTTAATTATGTGATCTTCACATGACAAATTTGAAACAATCAACAAATTATTAGAAATACTATCAAGATATCTCAGTTCTCTATTTCTGTAAAACAAACCACCTCAAAATTGAGTGACTTAAAATAATGACAGTTTTATTTGCTTGCAGTTCTTAATATCAGCAATTTGGCCTGGACTCAAATAAGCAATTCACTTGCTCTTGCTGCCTGCGGTCACTTATGAGACTGTATCATCTAACAGCTTGAACTGGAGCTGGATGCCTACATGGCCTCCCTCACATGTATGATGATGGTGCTGACTGCAGCCTGGTAGGTTTAGGAGTCCCAGTTACAAGTTCGTCTCTGCTCTCTGTGGCTAACTCAAGCTTTTTTACATGGAAGTCTCAGAGTTATTTATCAAGAGTCAAAAGTGAAAGCCTCCAGGCCTCTTAAGGTTTGGTTTTGGAAGTCCCACAACTTTACTTTAATGTATCCTGTCAATCAAAGCAATTCACAAGCCCAGCCCAACTTCAAGGGGTTGAGAAAACAATTTTCTTCTTGATAAGAGGAAAAATAAACATTGTAAATGGACAAGCATAAAGAACGGTAGGAATTACTGCAGCTATCTTTGCAACTAATCTGCAACACAGGTTTAACAAGTTAACTAGGAATATGTGTAAGATCTATATAGAACAAATTACAGAACTTTATTGAAAGACATTAAAGAAAATCTACATAAAAAAGAGGCATACATGTTTATGAAGAAGACTGTTATAAAATGTTGATTCTTTCTACATCTTCAATCAATTCTAGTAAAAATTTCATAAAGTTTTCAAGGAATTTGACAAGCAGAAGACCCAAAATAGCCAAGATACCCCTGTAAAAGAAAGGAAGGAAATAGCTTGAAGTGAGAATTTTGAATGGTCTCATCACAAAGAAATGATTGAGCTAATGGAAACCTACACATCCTGAGTTGATTATTACACAATGTATCAACACATAAAAGCTCACACTATTCCTCATAAAGATGTACAATTGTTATTTGACAATTTAAAAGAACATTTTTTAAAAGAATGAAAGAAAAAATGACATTTTAAACAAAAAAAAAGAAAAGAGAAGAGGATCATTCTACGAGATATCAAAGTTTATCATACAGCTCTAAAATTTGAGATAGTGTGGTATTCATGAAGGAATAAACCAGAGAAACAAGCTATATATACATGAACATTTGATGTGTGATGAAGGAATCATAGCAAGTCACAGAGACTAAGCAGTAAATTGTACTGTGATAATTTGTTGCCACCTGAAAAAGTGTATTCCTATTCAAGCCATACAAAATAATCCATTAGTGATATATCAAAGACTCAAATGTGAACACTTTAAATTTCTAGAAGAAAATACAGGAGAAGCTAATTTTTACTTTCATGTAGAGGGGGTATTTAAAAATATAATGTACTAAATGTAAAAATAAATATTAATAAATTTATCTGGAGGAAAATTAAGAGTTTTTTTATATTGTACAGAAAGAAAATATCAAGCCAAACTTGTTTTTGCATTCAGCCTTATTATTTTTTAACTAGACAAATGCGAATAGGACAACTATAAAATACTATTTTATGTACTAGACTGGCAAAAAGCTTAAAAGTCCACGAACTGTTCTGAAGATATGCTTTAAGGTCTGATACAACTGCTTTGTAAAATAATTGGTTAGTATTATCTAAAGTTGAATGTCAGTATGCCGCAAGATCCAGAACTTCCACTTCTAAGTTTATTTCCTAAAGAAACCCTTAAATACTTAAAATTATACTGGAAGATTATTTTAGTTAATTTTATGCTGCTAAATCAGAATAGCTAAGGCTGAATAAGTTATAAAGAATAGAGATTCATTTCTTACAGTTTTGGAAGCTAGAGAATCCAAGGTCCAGGTGTCTATCTGGTCAGGCCTTCTTGCTGCAAAAAAAACCATAGTGGCATAAGGACAAGAGAGAACATGAGAGATAGACTCACAGCCTCAAGCCTTTTATAATTGGCATTAGGCGCCACCCCCTCCCAACACTTGCACTGAGAATTAACTTTCTAACACATGCTTCTGAGGGGATATATTCAAATCAGAGCAGAGATGTATAAAATAAAGATGCAGGGCAGCACTGTTCATAATATAAAAAGAACTACTTGGTTAGACACTACACGGCAAGGAAATTATTAAAGACACTCTTCTGCAAAGAATCACAGAATGTACTTTCTTCTTTATAGCGCCTAATTCAGGGCAAAGTCTTAACTTCCTTAGATCCTTCTCAAAAATTATCCAGTCATAGCCTCCATCCTATAATAGTTTCTTTCTAACAAACTTCTTACTGAAACACTCCACAGTTCTCCATGGAATGCACACTCTCTAGGTGCAAAAAACAATAAACCCAACTTGTTCAACACCAGGTGTGTTTTGGTGGTCTTTGGCTGGAGTGGGGTGGGGGGCAGGTATCGACAAGATGAACAAAGTACACTAACTGATTTCTCTTCGTTCTAGACATGTGAGCAGATGGTTAAGTATTGATGTTAGCTGCCTTTGAAATCTTCAAATGGATGTGTTTGATGTAGGTGTGATCCATAATCACTGGTGTGGAGAAAGTGTGAGGTTTAGGGTATTAGATGTGATTTCAGGTCCCAGGGATGGGATCAGGCACTAGGGAGTAAAAGTTGTGCCAATGAAATGCCATCAGGGCAATTTTTCTAGCCAGCAAAGAGGAAGTAATTACTGTGGCCTCTCTTCACTCAATTTCCCTCCAGCTTTTGGCATCTTGGAGGAAAGATGAGAATTTATAGAGATTGGGTCCAAGCTAGCTCAAGCCCAAAGGAAAGGAAAGAAATAAGAAGGTAAAAAAGGATTAGATCTCAAGGTCCCAAAATGGCTAAGTATGGTTGGGACTGACTGTGGCTGTATTGGTCAGGGAGATGGTTATGCTGTCCACCGAACACTTAAGGACAATTGAAACAGATAGTGTTTTCAACACACTTTCATATCCACTATCCATAAGCCTCATGTAGACATTTTATAGATGAAAAAATGGGTTCAGTGAAGTTTCACAAATTATTCAAAATCTTTTCATCTATAAGATGTAGAAGCAAGACTTCATTCCCCTCGAGTTCATTCCTTTTACCTGGACAGCTTGACCAGCAGGAACCTTCAGCTGCATCTTCAGCAAAATAACACCACAGGAAGCCAGAGAAGTGAGGAACCAGATGAAGAGGAACTTCCTCTGAAGGGTCACTCAGAAGAGCTCCTGACCCCTTCTCTCTCTTCCCTCTTATAAACAACCAAGGCGTTATTCACAAAAATACAAAACACTACAACTAGGGGGTGAAGGAAGGCAGTATTTGAACTGGCCACTGGGCCTGTATAGCCCTAGAATAGTTTCCCTGAAATAACAAGAGGAAGCAGCTCCCATCCATCCACATCATCCCCATGACTCATGCATTCAGCTCTTCCTTAGTTTGTGGAAATGAGACAATCATGATGCTAATGTGACAGGTTGCTGGAAATAGGCATTGTCACCCCTGAGAGCCATTCAGACAAATCTCCCCGTTGGGAAGTTCCATTGGCAATCACTCCATGTATCCCTGAGTACCCCGGAAGTTTGGACTGAGTGAGAAGGAGCCCTAATCTCTTACGGGAAGGGGTCGGAGTGATTGGCCCCTCCAATCCTCTTCAATTCTTAGCACTTGGCTCTTCAGAGTCTGGAAGTAGGAAGTGGTTGTTCAGAAGGTGATCTCTAGGCATGAGGCAAGTGACTATAGGATAAGGACCATTCCTCAGCTGCCACAGCCTCTGGGGCTCCATCCCTGTGGTATGGCACCAGCACTTCTCCTTGTCTCACCCGTTCATTCTCACTCAGCTGAGGACAGAGCTAGTGATGGATTTGAATTCCTTTGAGACCTGTCTTTTCTTCCTCAGGGGCAACACATAACATCTTTCTGGATTGTAGAAATTTGAGTAAAATCAAATTGACATTAAAACATTAGCAGAGAACTTGGTTAAAGTCTCAGGAGTGATTTTAATGATGACTTTTTGCTCACAGCAAAATTCTTGCAGGGGCCAGCAAGAGTCTCAACAGTCTAAAGAGTCTCCCTAGCAGCCGGGTGCGGTGGCTCAAGCCTGTAATCCCAGCACTTAGGGAGGCTGAGACAAAGCCAGCCTCAGCAATGGCAAGGCGCTAAGCAACTCAGTGAGAATCTGTCTCTACATAAAACACAAAATAGGGCTGGGGATGTGGCTCAGGGGTCGAGTGCCCCTGAGTTCAATCCCCGGTACCAAAAAAAAAAAAAAAAAAAGAGTCTCCCTCGCTGGGAAATTCCAAGTTGGCCCTAGTGAAGTAAACCCATCTGCTCCCCCTGACATCCTTTCTTATCTTTTCCATGGCTGACTTTAGTGTCTGTATGAATGTTCCCTTCATCAATCTGGCCCCACAGATCCTTGACCCTGTGGACCCCACTCCACTCTGCCTGCCACACATAGACCCATGCTCAAGTCATGGACTTGGTCACTCCTTTACACTTCCATTTCTGAAATCTCACATTCTATTTTCTGACTCTAGTTCCTATCCTTCTAGCTTTCACTCTGCTACATTCACTCTGTCTGTTCTCAATGCTGTGGAAGTCCCTAGTGTGTAGAGACCATGGTTGTTCTGATTTAGTCAGTGGTCTTGGTCTCAGTTTGAGGGGAAAGAGGAGGCGTGAAAGAGGCCCTCCATTTGGTAGGCTGTTAGGACTGAGGCTGGCCCTGAAGCCTGGCTGGGGAAGGGGAGGAAGGGTGGGAGCCAGCTGGGTTAGGGGCCCTGCGGAGAAGCTGGTCAGAACAATTGAGAACAAAGGCTGAACGCTCTTCCGCTGAGCCCTAGAGCCTGGCCTTGGCCTTCCGTGAACAGCTCCAGGAAATGGCTGAGATTCCAGATTTGGAAGGAAGAGACCTGTAAACAGGAGCTGGGCTCTGAGAGGGGAGAGCAGCCTCTCCAGGCTGTGGGAGGGACTGACATGGCACACTGGGAAGCTGCAGAGAGTTCTGAGTCTTTCCTATCTTCTGGCCTCCCCTGCCCCAACCTCATGTGTCCCTGGGGAAATGGACCATGAAGTGGCTATCTACTCCTGCTCTCCTGCACGTAGTTTCCATGGCCTACAGCCCCACTGCCCTCTGGCTTCAGCTTCTTAGCGCTGTGTCCTATGTTCACCTCTTAGTCTCCATTGCACTCTGGCAAGTGGCCACCTGGATGCAAAGGGGTAAAGATTGAGATTCCAGAATGATTTAAATATAATTTTAGGATTAAATAGAATTTAAAGGATTAAGGATGTGGGTAGAATTATGGTGTGAGGATTCCCTTTAAGAAATTCCAAACCAGGAGCCGGTAATACCAGCACTTTGGGAGGGTGAAACCGGAGAATCGTGAGCTTAAAGCCAACCTCAGCACTTAGTGAGGCACTAAGTGACTCAGTGAGACCCTGTCTCTAAATAAACCACAAAATAGGGCTGGGGATGTGGCTCAGTGGTTGAGTACCCTGGAGTTCAATCCCAGGTAAAGAAAGAAGAGAGAGAGGGGGGGGGGGAGAGAGAGAGAGAAAGAAAGAAAGAAAATTTCAAACCAGACATGAGGTAAACCTTAGAGCTGAAGTTAGGGTCAGGGGTTATGGCCAAAAGGTGGAGGTCAGGGAGTTCTCGCCTCTAGTCTCCTCCCAGTTCTCCAAGGCATTGAGGGCCAAGCAGGAAGCATCGGTTTCCTCAAAGCTGCTTCCCTACTGGGGCAGAGTCTCCGTCACAAACAACCACCACCACCCCACCCAGCCCCTCCTTCTCTCAGCTGTTTGCTCAGAGCAGCAGGACAAAGTGCTCCGGACACAGACAGAGGCCTGAAGGCACCCATGGGCTATGGAGGAATGGGCCTCCTTAGGGCCAGGTGGTTCGGGCCTCTCCTTCTTCTACTCATTCTGGGTGAGTGGGGCCCTGCCTTTCCTAGCCATGCTCCCTGGTACAAGACTAAAGACCATTGGCTCCTTTGCTTCCCTTTGCAGTGGGCATACCAGAGATGACAATGATGGTGATGATAGTGTATATGTGTGAGTGTGTGTGTGTGACACAGAGTGTATGCAAGATCTGGCCTGGATGCTGTGCTTGTTGGCCCTGACCCCTCCCAGCTAGCTTGTTATTTGGAAATGGACTTTCAGTACAGGCCATCAGACAAACTCCTGCACAAGGGAACACAGTACGGTACATGGATTTGGGAGCCTTGTGGATAGTCAGACCCAGCTCTGTCTCCTTTTCCCTCCCAGGAAGTAAAGCTCAGGATTCTCCACCTCAGATCTTAGTTCACCCCCAGGACCAGCTGCTCCAGGGCTCTGGCCCTGCCAAGATGAGCTGCAAAGCATCAGGCCAGCCACCTCCTACCATCCGCTGGCTACAGAACGGGCAGCCCCTGAGCATGTTGTCCCCAGACCTACACCACCTCCTACCTGATGGAACTCTTTTGTTGCTGCGGCCTCCTGCCCGGGGACATACCTATGATGACCAAGCCCTGTCCTCAGTCCTGGGCATCTACACATGTGAGGCCAGCAACCAACTGGGCACAGCAGTCAGCAGAGGTGCTCGGTTGTCTGTGGCTGGTGAGGACTGGGAGGGGAAGCGGAGGGTGGTGCGACCTGGGATGAGACATGTGTAGAGGGAAGTGAGAGGATAAGCCTGGATGGGGGACCCTGGAGGGAAAGCTGGCTTGGTCTGAACCTACATGTGAGGCTTGGAAGACGGGCAAAGCAGAATGGAGTGATTATGGCAGGAGATGCCAAGGCAGGACCCTGGGATAGGAAGGCCTGAGCCCTGGGTTCTGCTGACCTGCCATCCTCCCCACAGTCCTCCAGGAGGATTTCCAGATCCAGCCTCGAGACAAGGTGGCTGTAGTGGGGGAGCAGGTGATTCTGGAGTGTGGGCCACCCTGGGGCTACCCAGAGCCCACAGTTTCATGGTGGAAAGATGGGAAACCCCTAGCTCTGCAGCCAGGGCGGTACACGGTGAGTGGCACCCCTTTCTGTCCTTCATTCTGTCCTGCCTGGGCACAATTGGTGCAGCTAAAGGACTGACCTGCTCCTTAACCTATATTCCCTGGCAGAATTCGAGGAGGGGAAGTCCTAAAGCTGCCCTCCAGCCTCAGAACCCTGGCCACATTAAAAACTTCACTTTGTGCTTGTCCCTGACAGATGTCCAAGCGTTCTCTGCTGGTGGCAAGAGCAGAGAAGAGTGACACAGGGACCTATATGTGTGTGGCCAACAACAATGCAGGACAACGGGAGAGCCGGGCAGCCAGGGTATCTGTCCAGGGTAAGGGTGTGGTCAGCTTAAGTCTAGTGCAGGTTGGAGGAGTTCCAGCTAGGATGGGATGGTCAGATTTGGACTTAAGTTAAGGTATCAGGGCTCACTCTGGGATCAAGGTCTGGGTCTGGGTGACAGTGGTGCCTTGTAGGGGGAGTTTCCCCCATACTGGAGTAGAAATAGGAGCATCCTAGACCTGGGAACTCTGGGAGTTTGGGTTCCTCCATGGCTGGGGGATGTTACATTCCTCCATCCCTTCACTTTGGCCTATAGGCCCAACCCCAGCCCTATACTCCTCACAGAGTCCCAGGACCACAAGGAACCTCTGGAACTTCTGGCTGTGAGCATTCAGCTAGAAAATGTGACCCTGCTGAACCCAGATCCTGAGAAAAGTCCCAAATCGGGGCCTGTTGTATGGCTCAGCTGGAAGGTGAGGCACAGGCCCCAGGGGTAAGAGCCAGTCCAGAGCTCAAGAAAGTGTTGTCATGAGCTCCCTAACCACCCCTCACCTCCACAGGTGAGTGGTCCGGCTGCTCCTGCTCAGTCCTACACAGCCTTGTTCCGGACCCAGACTGCCCCAGGAGGCCAAGCAGCTCCATGGGCAGAGGAGCAGCTGGTTGGCTGGCAGAGTGCAGAGCTTGGGGGCCTCCACTGGGGCCAAGACTACGAGTTCAAAGTGAGACCCTCATCTGGTCGAGCTCGAGGTCCTGACAGCAATGTTCTGCTCCTGAGGCTGCCAGAACAAGGTCAGGAACAGATCTGCCCAGAACCCAACCCCAGGCTCTTTCTTGACTGAGTACCTCTGGTCTGTCCCACTCCAGTCTGGGGTAGATGGTAGATACTACTTTTGAATTCTCTTCTGCCTCAGCAGAGCTCAGCAGAGTTTCTATTATCCTCAGGGGGCTCTAACTCTTTGTCTCCCATTCTAGCTTTTTTCCCTGAAAGGATCCTGAAGGATTAGCATTACTTAGCCTCTCTTCCTTCCCTCTAGTGCCCAGTGCCCCACCCCAGGAAGTCACCCTAAAACCTGGCAATGGAAGCATCCTTGTGAGCTGGGTCCCGCCACCTGCCAAAAACCACAATGGTGTCATCCGTGGCTACCAGGTACACCTTACAAATGGACAAAGCCTTTCCCAAAGGGACTGTCACCCCCCCCCCTTTCCACAGAGTTCTGCCTATTTTTTTTTCTTCTTCTTCTTCTTGTGGTGCTAGGGATTGAACCCAGGGCCTTGTGCATGTGAGGCAAGCACTGTACCGACTGATCTTTTGAGTTCTGCCTACTCTTGCTGTAGTTACTGAGGAACCATTCTTGTGCATAGAACAGAAATCAAACCAGGCTATATCAGCGGTGCTCAAAGTGTGGCTCCTGGATCCACAATCTCAGCATCACCTGGGAACTTATCAGGAATGCAGATTCTCAGGTTCTTTCCTAGGCTTCCTGAATCAGAATCAGGCTTTTAGCAAGCCTACAGGTGGTTCTGAAGCATGCTGAAGCTTAAGAATTGTGAGTCTTAAGCATATTTAGCAAATTACTTTTGTCCATCTGTCAGTCTAGAGAAAAGTCTATCTTGCTTGGTAGAAAAGTGGGAAATTGGATCTATGTACCCTTAGAGAGGAGGGTCCCCAGTAAGTGGCAGTGCAGGATGGTCATTTGCCTGGTCTGATCTGCAGAGGGAGGGCTCAGCTCCTAGATGGTGCCTGGGGCAGCTACTCACCTTTGCTTCTGCCCCAGGTCTGCAGCCTGGGCAATACCTCATTGCCCACAGTCAACTGGACCGTAGTGGGTGAGCAGACCCAGATGGAGATCACCACCCGAATGCCAGGCTCCTACTGTGTGCAAGTGGCTGCAGTCACTGGTGCTGGGGCTGGGAAGCCCAGTAGCCCTGTCTGCCTCCTTTTAGGTGAGGACAGCACCTACAGGCCTTACCCATACCCTTCAGGCCCCATTCCTCTCCCCTCTCCTCTCCTGCCTTACACTTTCAGCTCCTTCTTCCTATCTGCTGGACCTCACTTGACCTCCTCCTGAGCTCCACCTCCCATACAGAGCAGACCAGTGCACCATTTGCCCAAGAACCCAGCAAGGACAGTCCCTGGACCATGGAGTGGCTGAGGGCCACCTTGAGGAGGCCAGAGGTCATTGCCAGTGGAGGTGTTCTGCTCTGGCTGCTGCTGCTGGGCACTGCTATGTGTATCCATCGCCGGCGCCGAGCTGGTATGCACCTGGGCCCAGGTGAGAGTGGGGACCTCCCAGTGCACAGTCCTCTCCTGGTCCAGCCAGAATGCTACAGAAGTTTAGATCTCTGGCCAGATGATGGATTTAGCCTTTCTACCACTTTCAGGTCTCTACAGGTACACCAGTGAGGATGCCATCTTAAAACACAGGTGAGAGATCAAAGGAGAGGGACCTCAAGTGCAGGAAAGGCAGAGGTGGATCAAGAGACAGTGGAGTTGGGACAGGACATAGAATGGAGTTCTGCTAGGCAGTTTGGGATCCCAGTACCTGAATCTCTCCAGGACTCCAAGTGACAGCTAATTTCCCTTTGACTACTGTTCTATTGTACCACTTGTCAGCAGAGAGTCATCAAACAAGGGACTTTGCTAAAGCCTTCAGTTAGCAGCTGGCCTTCTGAACCCCCATCCAACACTCTTGTCATCTGCCTTTTGCTGACATGCACTGTACTCTTTCATGCTGTGTCCCTCTGCTGAGTTAATAATAATAAGTACAATATGACCAGTTTTTCTTTTCTTTCTTTCTTTCTTTCTTTCTTTTTTTTTTGGTACTGGAGATTGAACTCAGGGGCACTTGACCACTGAGCCACATCCCCAGCCCTATTTTGTGTTTTATGTAGAGACAGGGTCTCACTGAGTTGCTTAGCACCTCGCCATTGCTGAGGCTGGCTTTGAACTCGTGATTCTCCTGCAATATGACCAGTTTTAATGTCTAGTTTTCTCTATACTTGGCATCTACTTGGTAGTGCCTTTGCATTCTGTGAGTAGTCTTGCATTGAGCAACCAGACCAGCACCATTATTCATCCACACTTCCAGCAGAGGGCGTTCAGCCCCTATATCATGGTTCAGAAACAGGGCCAGCCTGTACCTATTTCTGCTCCAACTGATTAGCTGCCAAAGCTAATCTGCCAACATGAGACATGATACTAAGAAAGTACACTTCCTTTTTTCTCCTCTGGGCATGATTTTACACTAAGAAGCCATTCCATCTCTTTGCTCACCTTTTTCGCTCTTCATCTGGTTGAATTTCCTATAGGAGGCTGGCTTCACACTCGAGATTTGCATTGTTCAACAAAACTTTATGGAGAAACTTTTATGTGGTAGATGTATAGCACATAAAAGCTCAGGCCTTGAGCTGCCATTTTGTTGTCAGATTCTCTGTCCAGAACAAAGTTCCACTGACATTGTGTTCCTGAGTTTTTCTGTGCTCATTGGCTTCTCTCTTCCAGCTACCTCCTGAGCACTGTGTGCTCCAACATGAACTTTCTGTGGCTCCCCTGGGATCTTCTTTGTTCTTGAGGGAGATTCCATTCTGATTGTTTGGTTCATCCGTTCCTTTGGAATGGTCTCCATCCACCAGGAAATTTCAGTCTAGGCAGAGACGGGCATGAAAGCAACCCAGTTTTGTCAGCACAAAAGCATGTATACGATGTGTGAAAGGGATTGGAGTGGAAAAATAGGAGAAAGAAAATTCCACATTTGTCCTGACAGTAAAAATAGAAAGGGCAGATGGAGAAACCAGAAATCACCTGCTACATCCACAGGAAAAAACAAGTCTTTTTTTCTGGTTGGAGAATAAGGTATAAAATGTATCAGAGCAAAGGATAAGTTAGGCAGCTGAAAACCAAACTAAAGGCCCTGTTCATCATGCTAGGCATCTGGACTCTTAACTTGGTAAATAGGAAGCCACTGAAAGTCCTAGGCAGAAAATTGCCTTGGTCAGGTCCTTGTTCTTAAAGGGTCACTTAGGCAGCTAGAAAACAATATAGAAAATAATATTCATGTAGCAAGCTCTTACTCTGCCAGCTGAATGATCTCACATTTCCTTATTTAAACTTACAGCATCAACCTTATATGAAAGGTTTTATTATTGCCATTTTACAGATGGGGAATCATGGGCTTAGACAAGCTAATAGATTTACTTGACAGGGCCTGTACAGCTAAACTGTGGTGGCTAGGGATTGTCAACCCAGGATTGTCAACCCAGGTTTGTCTGGCTCCAGATCTTTTCATCTCAGTGTCCATAACTGTCTCTTCTTAATACCTCCCAGCTCTGGGCAACTTAGTCTTCCTTTGGTCCCAGAATACAAAGAGGTAACTTCTTCTGAGCTAGAGGTCTTGGTCAATTAGGTTCCCATTTTTCTCCCTGCCTAATGTCCGCCCCCCATCACCACCATTGCCCCAGAATGGACCATAGTGACTCCCCCTGGCTGGCAGACACTTGGCGTTCCACCTCCGGCTCTCGGGACCTGAGCAGCAGCAGCAGCCTCAATAGTCGACTGGGAGTAGACCCCCGGGACCCACTAGACTGTCGACGCTCCTGTGAGCATCATTTGTAGGGGCAAGGATTCCAGGGATGGAGAGTGGGGAGGTGGGCTACAATGTGTTCACCTAATTCCTCCTATTGTTTTAATTGCAGTGATCTCCTGGGATCCCCGAAGCCCTGGTGTGCCCTTGCTTCCAGACACCAGCACTTTTTATGGCTCTCTCATTGCTGAGCTGCCCTCTAGCCCTCCAGCCCGGCCAAGCCCACAGGCCCCAGCTGCCAGGCGCCTCCCGCCCCAGATGGCCCGGACCTCCAATCCTTGGCCCAGCTCAGACAGCCTCTGTAGCCGCCGGGGTATCTCTTCACCACGATTGTCTCTGGCTGCCACAGAGGCTTGGAAGGCCAAAAAGAAGCAGGGTAAGATAGGGAGGAGAGACATAGCCTGGTGTTGGTGGTGGAGGGACCAGGAGTGGAAATGGGGTGGGAACTGCTGGCCCTGAAGCCAGGTGTGGGCTGTGGCCTCTGCGGCTCCCATTCTCCTCTACCAGCAGACACAGGCCTCTTTTCCCATGCCCAGAGCATTCACCTGGGAGATGGTCCCCTCAGCTTCTCTTTACAATAGTGAGCACTGTTCCTGCAGTCAATTCAACTCAGTCAACACTTAATAAACACCACTGCATTCCATTTGTGGGTGATACAATAGATACTTGACACAGCCCCTGCCCTCTAAGTGCTCCTAAACTGTCTGATGAAGGGATTGACCAGCGTACAAGTAATTCTAGAGCCTGGCAGAATGCAGCCAGGGCTAGCAGGAAGCCTTAGACTTGATGAACTCATCTATGCATTGCATGTGGGTCTGCTTGGCACCAACTCTCAACTTGCTTCTTAGAGAGGAATGGATACAGTCTGCCCTTGGTATCCGTGAGTTCTACATTCATGGACTCGACCATCCATGAATTGAAAATACTAAAAAAATATTGTATCTGTACCAAACATGTACAGAATTTTCTTTTTGTCATTCCTCTCTAAATGATACAGTATAACTACCATTTACATAGCATTTACATTGTTTTAGGTATGATAAGTAATCTAGAGATGATGTAAAGTATGCAAGACGATTGCTTAGGTTATATGAAAACACTATGCCATTTTATACAAGGAACTTGAGCATCCTTGGATTTTCATACATGTAGGGGTCCTGGAACCAATCTCCCATGATACTGAAGGACAATTGCATTTCCTTTATGGACAGATTTCTTTTTTAACTTCCAGCTGCCTTTCTTTGACTTTCTATAGAGGAATAATTACAGTCTCCATTTCTTAAGCAACTTCTATATACTAGGTGCTTTACTTATATTTGTTATTTCACTTAATTCTCACAATAGATTGGTTAGAAATTACTTCTCTAACTTCTAGAGATAGGGAAAGAATGACTAAGAGACTCCTTCAAAATTCCACAAGTAATACACTCTAGAGCTCAGCCTTGAAGCCAGGATGGTCTGCCTTTTAAGGCTACTCTGAATGCCTCTGTAGCTCCCTTAGGAAATTCTCTTATGTTTCTCTCTTGTAGAGCACTGGCCTGCACTCTACCTGCTATTTTTGTGAGTCTTTTGTTCTGATTAGACACACTTAGCAAATTTTCTACCAATTCCTTTTTTTAAAAAGTGGGTACAATCCAACTTTTATTAAGACAAAGATGGATTAAGAATAATTAAGAGGACTGGGGTTGTAACTTAGTGATAGAGCACTTGCCTAGCATGCGTGAAGTGCTGGGTTTGATTCTTGGCACTGCATATAAACAAATAAATAAAAATCAAAGTCCATCTACAACTAAAAATATATTTTAGAAAAAAATAATTAAGAGCTTATTCAATATCAATAATTTATTATTCTAAGTATTAAAAAAGCTGGAACTCTTACCAGCTTTGCCTCAGAGCTATTGCATTATAAATCCTTGGTAAATGAAATACCACCTAAAAAGAGGAGCAGTAGGTCTCACTTAGAGGGGAGAGACTTAGTAAGTCTCCCTAAAGGGGGCTGTAGCTATAGTTCAGTGGTAGAGTGTACGCTTAGCATGCATGAGACGGTGATTTTGAGCCCTAATCCCCCAAAATAAAATAAATGAAACATACACACAAACCCTCACCCCCCCCCAAAAAAAACCCTAGTCTTTCTGTGGAGAACTACATTGACTTAAATGGGATGTGTAGCCCTCTCCGAACATTAATACTATGAGAATAATATGAGTAGTTTTCTATAGCAAATTCTTCCTTTTTGTTGTTTTTATTTTTTTAATGTTAGGGGTCAAACCCAGGATCTTACATGCTAAGCACATACTCTACCACTGAACTGCATCTCCAGCCCTACAGCCAATTCTTAAGATGTTTCCAATTCTGCAATGAGACTTCCTAATCTGTGGTTGAGGTCCTTACTTCACCTGTTTCTCCTCACCGGATCCATCTCTCCACTGCCCTGGGATGGATCTCTAGTGACTCCCCTTGATAGGTAGACACTTGATATTCCACATCTGGCTCCTGGGACCTCAGCAGCAGCAACAAGATCATGCTGTAGCCTTGTCCAAAGCCACAGAATTGGATCTACTATTGTCACCTACTCCAAGAGACTAATGTTTCCTCCTTTTCTACAGCTGGCATTCTCTTAGTCCTCCTGCTCCCCTAGGCCTGCTTGTTCCTATTTCTTATTATTTGACCTTAGTTTTGTTTTCTCTCCACTATGGATTTTCTTACAATTGCACTCTCCTGTCTCTTGTTCATTATATCAAGTTCTTATACTGCTCACCTTGCCAGATATATGCACAAAAGACCCTCATTCTTTATTTCATTCCAACAAATATTTCTTGCAACTCAGATACATCCAATGAGGTTCAGTCTTTCACCTTGCTAACATGTTTTTATATAGTTTATTCAAATAGCAATGAAACTAAAATCCAAGTAACTTGAGGCAAGATGTAGGGAGGCCTTTTGTTGCCAGAATCCCTTGGAGGAAATAAAATGAGCTGGGATAAACACAGCCTTTTCCAGGCCTGGCTTTTCCTCTTCTGTTTCCACTCAAACAAAAAACTGACATGCTCACATTTCTGAGCTCAGTCATGAAGCCAGGCATTGGATGAGACAAAGCTGATGACGGCAGTGGTATCACACCAACCTTGAAGCTGGTCTCCAGAACTCCCTAAGTTACGTGAAAACCAAAGGAAACGAATTAAACCAAGCCAGAAAAATACAAAAGGAAAATTTGATGGAAGAAGTCAAGCTATTGTGAGGGTTTTCACCTTAGTGGGTCAGAAAGTCAGGCCACTGGTACATGGACTCCTGGAGCCCACGTGGTCAACACCAAAGCCCTGATCTCTTCCCTGTTCTGAGTCTGTCCATGTTGGCTCCCAGATCTTTGAGATCAGAATGACTAGAGAACTTCACCCTGAACATCATGCCTGGTTTCTGGTCAGCCAAGGATAGAAACCCCTTCCTAGCTAGGCTTCTTATCATGTGACACTAACCTGAAGACTGACTCTTTTATCCTTTGCTTAATGTCCTGCTGATTCCTGGTCCTGGGAAACGATTTTCTATTACCCTATTCCTCTCAGGTTTCGGCTTAAGTCATTATGGGCTCTGGTTTTACCAAGAGGCATGCTCACAGGTCATGGCACATGGCTGGATTGGTCCTTTTTTGGCTTCCTCAGCTTCTCTGTTGTCAGAGTTCACTCACAGCCCTGTTTCTTCAGTGCCGAGGTGGGCTAGATGACAACTGCCATCTTGTAAGTGCCTCTTACCACTTTGTATTTACATTCTCTCCTTTGCAATATCCATGCGTATTCACTTGTTCATTCTACAATGGCTGGTGAATATCTACAGGCAAAAACTTTACTCCCTGGGTGAGACTAATACATTCTCCTACTCTGAAGTTCCTCTTCCTATTAAGGAGCTCCATCCTGTTCCTCCTAGCTTCATCCAGGGTTTCCTGTTTTTATCTAATTTACTCAGTTCAACTTGATAGTCCAACCTATCTCCCCAAGTGAGACATTCAAGTTCTTCTGAGTGGGACTGGACAATTTAGAATGACTTGAGATGTTTGCAATTTGAGATATGGAAATTACTAATAGATTCTCTCTAAGAAAACAAGAGGTGTATGTCTTCACAAAGCCAAAATTTATGATGACAGTAGTACTGTGTAAGGGACCAGAGATCAGGGAGATTAGAACATATATAGTCAAGGAAAAGAAAATTGTTTTTTTAAGTATCTGGTGCCAGGAAATTTGCAATCTCCTTTTTTTTTAATTTTTTTTATTTTTTTAATACCAGGGGTTGAACCAAGAGAGCCTTAACCACTGAGCAACATCCCCAGCCCTGTTTTATATTTTATTTAGAGACAGGGTCTTGCTGAGTTGCTAAGTGCTGAGGCTAGCTTTGAACTTGAGATCCTCCTGCCTCAGCCTCCTGTATGGTGGTATACACCACCATACTCAGCTGCAATTTGCTTTTATTTAATCCTTAAAACCATCATTTGAAGTGATTGTTTACAGATGAAACTGAGATTCAGAAAAGTTGAATGAACTTCTCTGAGGTCACCCAGCTAGCCAGGCTATAAGGGCAGGTCTGCTGACTCTAAGCCCAGTGTACCTTCCACCCTGTCATAGCTGCCTGGATAAAGATGGGGTAGGGTAGAGAGGACTGGGGAAGGCTCTTCTCTCTTTTCTCTGGGATCAGAGACCTGGGGGGCTGAAATGAACAACAAGGCTAAAGATAGAGCCTGTGGTTGGTGTCTGAAAGGCTCACTCTGACTTGTCCCCCAGCCACTTGCTCTTTCCTTTGCAGAGTTGCACCAAGCCAACAGTTCCCCACTGCTCCTGGGCAGCCATTCCACAGAGCTATGGGCCTGGGAATTGAGAAGTAGAGGTTCCAAGAATCTTTCTCAAAATACAGGTGAGAGGGGTATCCGAGAGAGAAATGAAAGGGTGAGGTGGGCTATAGGGGCTCACTATCGCCCTTCTGCCTGGCTTCTCCTTCTGTCCCTGAGGAGGCTGAGTGGGTGGGCTAGGGGGCAGGAGCTGAAGGGCTATACAGGCAGGCAGACTGGGGCCAAATAAGATTCTGTGAGTCTCAGCATCAGGCTCTTGTTCCTTAGGAGCTGTGCCCCGAGCTCTGGTGGCCTGGCGGGCCCTGGGACCACAACTACTCAGCAATTCAAATGATCTGGTGACTCGTCCTCTCCCTCCAACACCCCCCTCTCCTTGTGGAACCCTGACTCAGAGTCAGCAAACCCAGTAAGAGGGCATGGGGTCAGGAAGCAGGGCTGGGAGATTAGGTGGATGAGGAATGGCACTAACCATTCTGCCATCCCTCCCTCACCCCAACCAGGCACTTGGCGGAGCCCCAAGCTCCCTCCTCTGCCCCATTGCCAGCAGCCTCCCTCTCCATCCGTACTCCCTCCAGGCCCCCCAGCCCCCAGGCTTCTTCCCTCTCTGGTCCCAGTCCAGCTTCCAGTCACCTGTCCAGCTCTTCATTATCATCACTGGAGGAGGATCAGGATAGTGTGCTGACCCCTGAGGAGGTGGCCCTTTGCCTGGAACTCAGTGAGGGTGAGGAGACCCCTCGGTGAGTAGCCAAAGAACTTCATTAAGTATCTGCCTGCACTGGCATACTTCTGCCACTACCCTAACCCTTGTACTGTCTCCCATTTTGCCTCTTCCTAGGAACAGTGTCTCTCCAATGCCAAGGGCTCCTTCACCCCCCACGACCTATGGGTACATCAGCATCCCGACAGCCTCAGGGCTAGCAGACATGGGCAGGGCTGGAGTAGGAGTAGGGTCTGAGGCAGGGGGCTTGCTGTGCCCACCTCGGCCCTGCCCCACCCCCACCCCCAGTGAGGGCTCCCTGGTCAATGGTTGGGGCTCAGCCTCTGAGGATAACGCCCCCAGTGCCAGAGCCAGCCTTGTCAGTTCCTCCGATGGCTCCTTCCTCGCTGATGCTCACTTTGCCCGCGCCTTGGCAGTGGCTGTGGATAGCTTTGGTTTTGGTCTGGAGCCCAGGGAGACAGACTGCGTCTTCACTGGTACGTGGGACCACCCCATCTTACTCCCCATCCCCACTACCTAAGACCCTATCCCCAACCAAGAGACAAGGTTTCCCAATGGTCCTCATGCCATTGTCACCCTGTTTCCTCTGGCCTTCTTTCGGTACTCTCCCTACATTCTTCCATTCCCAGCTTTCTCTTCCCTCCATTATGGGCACTTCTGTCTTGGATTATCCTTGCCCTCTCATTTGCCACAGGTTTAGTTATTTTTTTCTGGGGGCAAAGTACAGAGTTAGGGTTAATAAGTTGGGCTTGGAGGATCTGACAGAGTATATGGGGAAGAAACTCCAAAGGGCCAGCAAGCCCTGAACTGCTTTCTGCTGACACGGAGATAAGGGGGCCACTGTGCTAGACATGTTGGAGCTGAGCCCAGTTGCTCCTCAACCTCTACTGTGGCCAGGGAAAAGAGGAAGAGTGTGGAAGCACACAGGACTGAGAAGGCATGTGGAACACAGAGGGAGAGAAAACAGAAGAGACTGTGGACCAGCCTTCCCATCAGGCCCTGGGGATACAGCCATTGGGACTGGTGGGTTGATTTGGGGCTAGGTTATGATTAGGACTGGGTGTGTACCCTAAGCTAGCTGGTCCTAAGTTTTCTGTCCTAAACTGGTCCCTAAGAGCTGAACGTCAGTCCCCCACTGATGCCACTACCTTCTGTGACAGATGCCTCATCACCTCCCTCCCCACGGGATGAACTCTTCCTGACCTCCACCCTCTCCCTGCCCCTGTGGGAGTGGAGGCCCGACTGGCTGGAGGATGAGGAGATCAACCATACCCGGAGGCTGGGAAGGGGCCTGCCTCCCTGGCCCCCTGACTCTGAGATCTCTTGCCAGCGAAGTCAACTCAGCTGTCCTGTTCCCAAGGATGGTGGTGAGTGTCTGTCTTCCGGCTAATGTGGTGATCTTAACCTAAAGAGTCCTGGGGAGGAGTCAAGAGGCAGCCTGGGGTCTAACAGGAGAGATAGAAGCAGGGTGAGTATCTGCTTTCCTTCAATTGCTTCTACAGACTCCTCCTGAACCATGTCCTTGAGACTGCCAGAGAGCATCAGGACTACTTCTCCTGCCTGCCCACAAGGCCTGGTGTATGGCCTGGGGGTCTTGGCCTATGCTTCTTACAGTGGGAGTCCACCTTCTTCGGCCTCCAGGAGATTCCACAAATAAAAACAGAACTACAGCCCTCAGGAAACAAAATGTCATCTCTACCTTCAGGACTCTCTTCTGTTCCAACCACTCCCACATCAAGGCCTGTGGCCTAAGGAACAGCCCTGTCTCCTGCTAGCCTCACTCACATGGGTTATGAGAATTGAGGGAGCCAGAGATGTCTCCATGTAGAAAAGCAGTAGCTGATGGGAGAAGGCTTTGGAGGAAGACACTAGCAGTGTCTCCCTTCTCAGTCCTCCCTGGGACCTCCTCTAGAAGCCAGCTCAACCCTCTCCCCAGCCACACTGTGTAAAAAAAAAAAGAGCAATGTACAGGGGCAATGAGACCCTACCAAGTGCCAAGACCAAGAGTTTGAGCTAGATCTAAGGAAGAAGTTAAATGAAGGGAGGTGTAAGAATGTGGACCAAAAGCATCCTCCTCATCCTGTTGTCACTTCGAGTTTAAGGAATTAGACACAATAAAACTGTAGACTTGAGCTCTGTGAAATCATTTCCTGGGGCATCATTTGGGGAGGGCACTTGGAAAGATGGCAAGAGATCCCCCTGGGTTAGAAAAGGTAGAGCATTCATGGACACTCACAGAGTGTCCCTCATCTCTGTCTCTGCATCCACCAGATTTTAAGCAAAATCTAGGAAAGGGGTGGGCGGTTAAGTTTCAAGGTCTGCTGATCCTGCAACTTATACTGAGAAGACAATCCCTGCTTTCTGCAGTTCCAGCCTTCCTACCCAAAGACCAGTCCCAGATGGTTCCTTAAAAATAGACAAAGTAGCTAAATTCCATAAAAGGTAGAACCACCTGTGATGGTTGGCTACTGAACACTCTTTAGACAAAACAACAGAACAAAAGATGGATGTGGGTATAGGACTTCCAGGGCCCAAGCCACTGAACGCTACTGGAGAGCAGGCTAGCCTGAGTCTTCCTTACAGGGTGGGAAATGTCAGGGGCAGAATCCACAAGTTACAGAGTATGAACAGAACCACAGGAAGATATTTCTGGAGGGCCAATATAGAAGCAGGCTCTATAGGGATGTACTAGAAAGGCAATTTCTTGTTGCCTGGGGGTTCCTCCATCAGCAACTCTTTTCTTTGGGTTTTTAAAACTTGTTTTTTGTTGTGAAGGGCATGTTCTCTTGCAGAAGATGTGGAAGACAGACCCAAGGAGAGAGCAGTAGAGTCCTGACTCAATCCTCTGAAGGTGGAACAAATATCTATCTGCTCATTAGCTATTTAGAAATTCTCTATAATTGTAATTGGGGAACAGTGGGCTTTGGCTTTTTCAGGAAGCAGGACAGGTTAGTGTCACTTAGCACCTGTCCTCATCTAGTGCTTCTGAAAAACATTCACAAGGATGCTGAAACTACCAGTGTGCACTGATGTACAGATCCTTACAACTCCCTTCTTCCCCTACATATTGCAAACAACAAACAGAACCCAGGGATTGGATCAGACCCCTTTTATTGTCTTTTATACAAATAGTTCTCAGACAGAAAAAGATGGAAAGGGAAGTCCTGGCTTTCTGGCTTCCAAGCCAGTTGAAGCCATTGAGGCCAATGGGTTGCAGTGAGCCCCAAGCATCATCGCTGGGAGGGAAGAGGGCTCCATCCCTGCTCCTTTTGGCTCACAATTTTGTTTACCATGAGAGGGTGTTCCACCCCCGCCCCATGAAACACTCAATATTCTCATTGCCTCATCAAAGGTCATCTTGGTTCCTAGAGAATGAATGAGAGAGAGAGAGAGAGAGAGACTGTTTTGTTAAGCCCTGGGCCAGGGCCAACAGGCCACAGTAATTGATCAGCCTTTCTTTTAATCCAGTTCTTCAGGGTACCTATAGACTCTTTTTTTTTTTTTTTTTAGTTGTAGATGGATACAATATCTTTTATTTATTTATTTATTTATTTTTATGTGGTGCTGAGGATCAAACCCAGTTCCCTACGTATGTGAGGCAAGCAAGCACTCTACAGCTGAGCCACAATCCCAGCCCCACCCATAGACTCTAATGTGTCCTCTTGCTCCCATCCTTTATCATTCCTTCTAGAGGACTCCTCCCTTCCCTCTCACTCGTTCCCCTCCTTTCAATCTCCTCTGCAAGCCCTTTCCTGTCTTCCTATATTCAGTCATTGATTGACCCACCCTCCCTAGCTCTGTGCATCATTTCTGTGTGATCTCTGACCCCTACCTCTCGACGTTTCTGTCTTGGCCTTTGGCTCTGGCTCTGGCTCCGGCTCCTGCTCCGTCCAGGACCCCGGGAGCCCCGAGAACTGCCAGAGCCCCTGGAAGAGTTGCTGCCAGCAGTGGAACAGTTGCTGGTGCCCTGACCACGGGACAGGAAGCTTGGTCTGCCATATGGGAGCCAGGCCTCTTCTGCAGCACAACAAAAAAGGGCAGCTGGGCACAGGCAGGCAAGAGAACATTGCCACTCACCCACTTGCCACTCAACTACCATCCCAGCTCTGAGATGATAAAGGAGCAGATCCAGGCTCCATCATGCAAGAGGCTGAGAAGAAGCAGAGCACAGTACATGACCTTGACATAATAGAGGTTCAGAAACATGTGGGTAACTCCCAAGCAAAGAGAGCCGTAGGGAAGAAAGAACACATAGACCCCACTCTTCTCTTGTTCTGGGCTTCAGTCCAGGGAAAGGATTTATCTTAGGGACCTCAGGGGATTTTGCTTAGTGAGAGTGAGTGAGACAAGAGTCTTTGACACTGACCAGATACATGAACCCTACTACCAGCTTCCAGTCCCCTCCCTGCTGCCCTGGCCCTCCTTACCATCTGGATGGGGTCCCCGCTGGGCCCCCAGAGGCACCACCTGCACCACTCTCCTCTCCCCACTGTGCTCTCGCTCCAAGGAGGACATGCTGCCTGCTGCTCTCAGCCCCAAGGCCCAGCTTACCTCCTCCTCTGGTGGTGGCAAGGGTGGTGGGGGCAAGTCTGAGGAAGAGATCTGTTTTCAGCAGAGTCTCCTGCCTCACCTGACACTAATCTTTCTTTCACCTCCATCCCCTGACACCAGGAGGCTTCAAATGAATGGCCCAAGATTTGGCATCACCTGCTTCAGCCCTAGAGCCCACACTTTTCCTCTACTATCACCATCTCCGAGGTGTAGGATCCCCTCACCCCCAGGACTGTGCTCCCTCCTATAGTGAAGAGCCTTGGATTTCTTCCGAATTCGGACACTTGGTCCTTGAAGTGGGGGAGTCATCTCTCCAGGTACCTGCCGGGTTCTCCCTGTAGCATTAGGAGATTGAAGGAAGGACAGGTAAAGGAGGGAAATCAGGAAAGGAAACTGAAGCAAGGAGGAAATAACCTTTGGAGGGAGTGCAGGGAGGTAGGGGTAAGTTGAAGGTCTACAAACTCACCTGGGGCACTGCTGGTTGTATTTGGGACAGGGCTGGGGCCGAGGTGGTGGGAGGATGTGAGGCCAGCACTCAGGCCAGCAGGCCTCCCTTCATAGCTACTCAGAGTGGGCTGGGACACACTGAGAGGGGAACTTGGCCCAAGGGGCACCCTCCTGCAATGACATGAGGCCTCAACATTTTCTCACTCCACAAAAATTAGGAGTCTACTATGTGCCAGGCACTGTACTGGACACTCAGCCTAATACAGATGAATAGGACACAGCCCATCCCCCAGAAGACCTCCCAAGCTTGGGAAGCCTGAGGAAGGCCATGTTTGAAATGCTTCAGGAAGCTTGCAGACTCTCTCCAATGAAGAGATAGTCAGAAGGGAGTGAGAGACTTTGTCAGCCTCCATATTCCTCCCCAAATCACACTTCCACCCTGACACAGCCCTGAGACCTCTGTACCCCAAATTCACCTATCCATCTACCCCAACAACCATGAATAGATATGTGTGAAGTACTATAAACCTCCCTACCTGGGCATCTGATGGAGATGGGGAAGATCACTAGGGGGCTGGGGAGGGTCAGGAGGTGAGGGGGTAAGAGTGGCTGTGGACTGCTGTCCATAGGAAGGTGTGGGAGAAAGGTTTTCCCCTTGGGGTGGAGAAACCAGGCACCCTCCACTGGAGCTGGGCTCAGTCGGGTGGCTTCTCTCAGGCATTGGTGGGCACCATTCTTCTGACTCTGAGCTGAGGGCAAAGAGGCAGGAGAGAAGGGAAGGACCAAGTAGCTTCTATACCTTCCCCTTGGCCTTCCTTTTGCCCCCTCCCTTCTTCTACCAGCATCTCTGCCCCCCTGCCCCTGGAGGCACTGGGCAGATCCATGGCAGGGGGTGAGGGGAGCACCTGCAGCAGGTAGTATCCTTACCTGCCCTCTAGATCCTCCTCAGGTCCCTCTGGGCAGCTCAGTTCACAGGAAGGGGGAGGTGGTGGGAGGGTTTCTGGCCAATTCAGAGAGGGCATCTGCACAGGTTTCCCCAGAAGCTTTACTTTGCCTCCCCTGGCTCCTGAGAAGAGTAGTGGATGGAGACACATAGAGAATGGCAAGAAAGGGCCAAAGATGAGACATATCAGAAGGAAGTGTCGGCCTAGGTATCAGAGGGTTAGGGTGGAGGATGCTCTGGACAGGGCTAATATGAGGTGTTAGGAATTAGGGTCATACCACTGTCCCCCTGGCTCCATTCTGGAGGAGCATACTGGCTCCAGGTGCCTGGGTCCCCTGAGGGGTGTTGGGGGAATCCCCCATGGAAGGTCTGTAGCTCCTCCCCTGCTGGGTCAATGGTACTGTAGACAGGACCCTCACCAGGGGCAGCAGTGCCCCTGGCAGTCTGAGCCAAATATAGGGAGATTCCTGCTTCTGAGAAGGAAAAAGAGGGAAGCCCAGTGGAGGAGACAGAGGGCAGAGACAGAAAATAGAGGACAACAGGAGAATGGAAGGCAAAAGGAGAACACACCAAACCAACGTCCTCCCTCACCTCAAACCTTACATGCCAAACTAGAGTGAAGGTCAGGTCTGAAAGACACTCCTCTAATTCCCCGCATCCCCCTCAGCCTCAGGACCAACCAACCTCAGGAAGACTGGGCCTCCTCAGCAACCTGCAGTTTGCCCCAGTAGATTAAGAGAAGGGGGCAAGGCTGGGTGTGCCCCCGAGAGAATTAGAACTCCTCACCATTGTAGTATCTGTCGTCTGGGTCAGGATTGCTGGGGCAGCAGCTTCCCCTAGGTTCCTGGGCTGATGGGCTTTGAGACGGGTGGGGCCAGGAGTCTGCCAGCCATGGGTAGGGGGCAGGGCCAAGGCCTATGGGTGGCCTGAGGGGGAGCAGATAAATGTTGGGGACAGAGATCATAAAGAGGCCATCAGAGGTAAGGCAGGTGGAGGTATTTGAGAGTCACCGATAGTAATGGTGTGGATGAGGGTGGGGGCTGGGAGATGCTCAGCATAAGGAGGCCTGAGGAATAGGCTTTCAGTGAAAGAGATTGTCCTTGGCAGACAGGTTAAGAGAATTACCTGGAACTGGCTCCAGAGAGTCCCTCTGAGTGTGGGAAGGACACTGGAGAAGATGAGGGGGAGAACCAGTGAGAGAAGAACCAATACTGGGGGTCTGAACCTCACTGGGGCAAAGAAGGCTTACCTGCGGGTGTGTAGGCAAAGGAGGCTTCCAAAAAGGAACCCGTGGGAGAAAGAAGAGGGGAAATGAGGCGAGGGATCAGACACACCCATATACTTGTTCACTCCTTGACTCTGGTCCCAATTCTGCCATTCAAACTGCACCCTGGACCAATTCGTTAGAATTTCTGGGGGTGGGACTCAGGTCTCAGAATTTTTCTCAAGTTCCCCAAGTGATTCCTTTATGTAGCCAGATCAGAAACCACTGGCCTCAGACTCCAGCATATCTGCAGAGACGCACCTTACTGGGGAGTAGCAGAACTCAGGTTGCCTCATTTCAGTAGATCCTTCTTACCATCCAGATTTACCTCCTCCATACCCTTCTCCATCCAGGCCCTGCCCTGGGACCGCACCCCCTTCATCCAGGGCCTGCCCCCTCCCCTGTCACTAAGTGGGCTTTCCTGCTTACTGAGCTGCATAGCCTGCCCTCTCATCTTAGTGGCAAACCTCACCACTCTCCGTAAATCCAGGTCCTTTTACCTCATAGCCCACCCTTTCGCCCCAAATCCCCTGGCTTGGCAGTTCCTCGTCCCGCCGTGTCTACCGGAGTGGCTGAACTCACGCTGCGACCCCTCCCTCCTCGCCCTACCCGCCTCGCAGAGAGACTGGGAGCCTGCCACTTTCCCCGCCCTCCCCGCCGCCCATCAAGCCCTCCTGGTTCCCTCCAGGCTCTGTGCACTCCGAGGCCCGAGCGCGTCCCCCTGGCCCTGCTCTCACCCGTGTAGTGGCTGAGTTCTTTGCGCTGCTTCCGGCGCCGGTAGAGGGCGGCGCAGAGCCCGAGCAGCAGCGCCCCGCAGGCTGCACCGCTGCCTGCGAGGAAGGCAGGCTTCCGCAGCACCCTCGCTAGCCGCTCCGCCAGCCCCGGGCCCACCTCCAGCCCAGGCTCCATTCCCGGCGGGGACGCTGCGGGGGTTAGGAAGGTGAGAGAAGTAGGAGCCCGAAACCCAGGAGCTAGAGAGGAGCCGTTCCTGACCTCACAGGCATTCTACCCCAGGAACCCCACCGCCAACAAAGTTCCCCAGCCCAGCTCTCCCACGCCAAGCTCCCGACTCACGCAGCTGCACTAGCACCGGGGCACTGGTCACGCCCACGCCAGCGCTGGTGGCAGCCGCTACCACAGTATGGTAGAGCAGACCCGGCAGCAGTCCCCGCAGCATCACCGAACGTGCCCAGCCTGCGGCAGACCGGTTGAGGTGGAAGCGACTGTCATTGCCCAGGCACCAGATCTTGGGAGACCGAGACTTGTTTTAGGGAGTCAGGAATGGAATTCTGGCCCCACAGCGAAACTTGAGACTCCGAATGATAGAGGGAGCTTAGCTAGGCACAATTCAGCCTGGAGACTACACTATGAAACCTCTCTTCTCTCCCCCAACTTCATCACAACCCCAAAGTCAGCCCTAGGTTCACTCCACACTAAACCTAGCCTAGATTCTCTCCCGTCTCTCACCAACCCTCCCATCCAGTCCCTTCTCAAATCTTGTACCTGGTATTCAGTGATGATCCCATTTTGTTGAGAGGGCAGTGGAGGCTCCCAGGATACAGTGATACTGCTGTTGCCATCACCCCCCAAGGCTACTGCCACTCCCTGGGGGGGACCACTGGGGGCTGGGCCAGGGTGGATCACGGTAAGAAAGACACAGACAGTCATTGCAAGCTGCCCCATTCTTTCCCTCCCTGTTCTTATATCTTAGAGAACCCAGAGGTACCTCTCCTTCCCACCTACTCACCTTGTCCTGCAAACTTCCACCCTACCCCCACCCTCTCCCCTCTTGTCCATCATCAGTTCTGTGGTCCTACTTACCCTCCTCAGGAATGTTCTTGGTCACAAAGGGGCTTTCAGCCCCCAGCCCCTCCTGGCCTTGGGCTTGCACCTTAATCTGGATTAGGGTTCCTGGTGGGAGTCCTCTTAGCACAGTACTTTGCTGGCTTGGGGTCTGTAGATCCAGCACTGTCCAGCTTCCTCCATTAGGGCCTGCTACCCTCCAGGATATCCGGAAACCTTGCACCAGCTGGACTGGGCCATCCACCTGTAGAAGACAGAACAAGGTGTACCAGAGCAGGAGGCTGGGGCCACACAGGTCCTCCAGGCCCAGCCCCTCCCCTATGCCCCAACCAACCAGTTACCTCTCACTCTCCCATATTCATTCTTGGATGCCCTCATGTCCCCCATCAACATCCCCACCCTTAACCTCATTCCTGTGCTATACTCACAGTCCAGGACACCTGCAGAGTCCGGGGCCCCAGGACTATGGGCTCCTGCATTCGCACAGCCACTTCAGCCATTCCCCGCTGGCCTCTCCATGGGTCCTCCACCGGTCTGGTTGGATGGCTGTCTGTTAACCAAAGAGCCCACTTAGCAGAGGCCACAAAGGACAGGAAGACACAACTGAGGGTGTACTTGTATCCTACCTCTACCCTGCCCTACAGACTGTACCACTTAGTACACCAGAGCACACCCAGAGTTAGGAGGGGCCTGGTCAGGGGAATAGTTTGCATAGGTGGGCCCAGCTGTCCAGCTCAGTGTTCTTCCTGCATAACTACATATGCATCCTATGAAGACCTCAAAGTTCCTCATCTCAAACATGAAGACCCCTGCTAGTCTTAATTGATTGGGTAAAAGGCCCAGAAGTAAGGACTATTGAGATGAATGAATACCTAACCCTTCTTCCCTCCTTCCTCTCTCTCCCTTTTATATTTTATACGTGGCCCTTAACCCCACCCACATCCCCAGCCCTTTTTTATGTTTTATTTAGAGATAGGATTTCTCTAAGTTGCTTAGTACCTCGCCAAGTTGCTGAGACTGGCTTCAAACTTGCGATCCTCCTGCCTCAACCTCCCAAGCTGCTGGGACTATAGGTGTGTGCCACTGCACCTGGCCCTCCTTCCTCTCTTTTCCCTTCTATGAGAGGGAAACATGACCTCCTATTCCAGGCTGGGCCACCAGAATAGACCTGGCATAGCAGGAAAGAACTCTGAACTGCCATGGTGCCATGGTTTTGGTAGAGAATGCTCTGCAGTGTTACATGTCATACCCATGAGCCCAGGCATTCTGACCTTACCTCGGGTGCGGACAGGCTCGGAGACTGGGCTGGGTTCACTTAGGCCCCAGGTTCCCACAGCTCGCACCAGGAACAGATAGATGGTATTGGGCTGCAGACCACTGACTGTGTGTGTCTCCAGCTGCACACCATCTGCCATTGTCCGCCATGTGTTGCCAGCTGCTTGGCTATACCAGGAATAAGGTGACAGTGTTTTCTAAGCCAGGAACCCCCAACCTGTCTACTCCATCTCATTCATTCTCTATGGAATCCTGCTGCCTCCTTACCTTGGGAGAGGGGACTGGATAATCCCTCCCCACAATAGCAGACCCTAAGGACACAGGGGTTTGCTCTCCAGTTTTGCATAACTTTTTTCATACCTGAAGGCCTCTATCACATAAGAGGTGACTGTAGCCCCAGCCTGTGGATTGGGCTTCCAGGTCAGGGTAATGCTGTTCTTGGTGATCTCAGTGACCACTGGCTGAGAGGGAGGGCCCGGAAGAGTACTCAGTTCTGTAGGAGGATCTGGCGATGCTCCCCAATCTTCTGCAGTAGTAAATAATCATTAGAAGGATGCAAAAAGTATGACCCCAATGTAAACTGCCTCCTTCCCAGAAGAGCTGTGGAACTGCAACAGTGGTGATGGTCATAGGGTAGCGTAGTGACTAACCCCTACTCACATCTGCCTCCCATTAATACCACTTCCTCATCCCTACCACCATGGCCACAGCATTTGGAAGATAAAATTAGTTCTGGGATTTGGGGAGGTATTGACTATCTTGAAGCAGGTTTGGAGAAGGGTGCTGGCAAATCAAGGGCATAAAAAACAAACTCACTCCTCTTCCCAAGCCAGCCACTCCATGTGGCCTCTCCAATGGAACTCTTGGCCACACAGCTGTAGAAACCCATGTCCATCTCCTGCAGGAGAGGGTAGAGCACTGGCACTCTGGGAGTGGAGCAGGGTAAGGTGAGGGGGTGAAGGCAGGTAACAGAAGGATAAAAAATATGCCAGATACTTTAGGAGGTCTGAGAGAGCTGAGGGGTAGAAATGTGGTGAGGCCCAATGGATACTTCCTAGAGTTGGGAATGTGGACCAGATAGCCATTCGTTCTTAGTTACAAAAGCCCCAGGGGTGGCACTCACCTGCACATTGGTGATGTACAGGGTGCCGTTGGCCATTAAGTTGAACTGGTGGTCATCCCCCTGAAGCCACTGTCCATCCTTCTTCCATCGGACACTGGGTTGAGGGTTCCCAGTCACTCTACATGGCAGCCACACAGAGGAGCCAAGGATTAGTGTCTGATTGGCTGGTCCCTGGAGGATGATGGGAGGCAGCCCATCCAAGGAGGCTGAGAAGAAGAAATTGGGCATCTTAGGAGAGGAGTCTAGGGTCAAACAACCAGCCCTCCCTAGTCCTCATTCTCTATTTCTTCATCCTCCCTTGCCCCAACCCTCCCACTAATTGCAGAGAACTTTGATAATCATCTGTAGTCTCTGCCTGGGATGATTCTGTGCTATTCCAAACATCAAAGACATGCCTCAGGAATGCGCCCCTCCAAGACATACTGCATAGCATCCAAAAGAAACTCATCTCTTTAGGCCATGTTTTTCCAGACCCATGGGTCTAGCCCTCTCTCCATGGGTAAATACCTTCTTTTATCTCCAACAGGGCCTTGGCCAGGATGCTGCCAGCCACACTGACAGCCTGGCATACATAGTAGCCAGCATCCTCACTCTGTACTTCAGTAATGTTGAGCTGGCCTCTTGGAGAGACTGCAAAGCGCCCTGTGGGCTGGCTAGGGAAAAGCAGGACCTGTGACAGAATAAGGGACCAAGATGTAGAAAAAGCAGGCAGCTGGCAGGGAGAGTTTCCCAGGCTTGTCAATCTCAGAATCCAGAGAATTCCTAAGGTTCTCGTTCACACTCTGCCCTCAGCCACTGAAGTGACCTCAGACAAAGCAGTTAGGACTTTTCACAAAAAGGAATTTTACATGAAGGAATTTTACTAGAAGATTTTGGGGACAATTTCCACCCCTGTGACTTACTGGTTGGGAAACTCTGAGAAAACTTAAACTTTTCTGAGCCCCATTTTACCCAAATTTGACTCATGGGGAATATTTAGGAGGATTGAATGAAGTAATAATATGAAAATCTTCTTAAACATTGTGTGATAAATGTTAAATATTTTCCCCTTCTTTCTGGCTTTAACAGTTTACTTTAGACAGACACATGGAAAGTAAGGAGACAGGCTTGGGTCTCAGGCTGAGACTCTGACTGACACCTATCCCCATGCCCTTTTACCATCATTATTGTCATTCTGTGAGAATCTTATTAAAATGCATCAGTCACAGGTGCTAGAGAAGATTAAAAAATTGTGGCTTCAGATTTGGAATAAAGTAGTAGGTTGCCTGGTTTTCTTGTGGAGTAGGGATAATTGGATTTATTTTATTTATACTGACCCTGTTTTGTTTAGCAAAATTCCCACCTTTCCCTTAAAGGAAGTTACTTAAGTTCAAACTTCAGTGACAGTTCTTTCAGGTTGAGTGATCTGGTATTTGCTAAGTACAAAGAGGGTGACTGTTAGCTTCCCCTGGTGGAGAGAGCTATTAATAGGCAAAGCAAATTGTTTTCTACCCTGAGCAGCTTTAGTTCAGTTCTTGGTTTCCAGAGCAGTGTGTTAGGTCCAAAAACCAAGGCCCCAAGGGAGCTAGGGGAGCAGGAATCTAATTGGATTTCCCTTATCCTCAGGACATCTTTGCCCAAAATAGAAAGATTCTCCAAGGAATAGTCATCCAGGACTGTTCTCTACCACCTAAACATATTACTGTTTTTTTAAATAGTAATGTTACTAAACATGTTACTGTTTTTTTTAAGTGTCCAAATGTTCCAGTGACTTTATATTCATTATCTTATTTAACGCTCCCAAATAATTTGCAAGGGTTTCTAGGGGCAGGTACCAAAAGTAAAACAGTAGACCCAGAGAGAAGTTTGCAGAATGCAGAAGTAGGAAGGTCCAGAGAAAGAGCTAATGAGCAGTTTTGGAAAGGGCCACCTACTTGACTTCCTTCTTTCTGCCAGAAGATGGCAGGCGGGGGATTTCCTTTGGTCTCACACTGGAAAGCTACATTCTCTCCAGGAGCTGCCCTCTGGTCTTGGGGCTGAGTCACCAGCTGGGGTGGGACTAGGAAGGGGAGTGAGATAAAGGAAAGGGACTCAGTGGTACTAAGGAAAGTAAGGGAATGGGAGAGAGAAGCCCAAGCCTTGCTTAAATAGAAGTAGACACCCACCTCCCAATTAAGTTTGTTTAACTTTCTCTTTTCTCTCCTCCCAGACGTCTCAGGTGACCCACCCACATCTCCGGCTCTTTCTTTCCCATCGTCCTCCACTGCAACCCATCCTCCATCTTCCCTTATATCTCCCCAGCTGCAGGAAGTCCCAGGTGGAACCCTCACCGTGAACACTGAGGGAACCAGATGCTTCCACACGGCCCACGCTGTTCTCCGCCACACAAGTATAAGTCCCCTCATCTTCAGCAATCACTCGCCCAATCCAAAGGCTGTGGTCACTCCGGATCTCATACCTGCTCCACTCCCCACCCCCAGGCTGGGTTGGCCACAGCTATAGACCTCTTCTCTCTCCCCCAGGACAGACACCAGGGTCAGGGTACAAAAAGGTGAGGCAGGACTCAACAGGAATAGAAGTTGGTACCCACAAATTGGGACAAGGTTGCTGGATAGGACAAGGGCCACAGTCTCTGGGGAGGAGACTTCTCTGTGCCCTCAAGTGAGAGAGTGTCTGCCTTCCAGTTTTCTAGGGTAGGTAGACTCTTGAGCTGTCTGGATCTCCTTACAGGCAGAAGGGGGCTTCTCACCTGCCTGTGGGCAGTTCCCCATCCTCCTTGCGCCAGTGCAGATGAGGTGGGGGATCCCCCTGCACCTCACATAGGAAATTTACAGGGGCATCAGCCAGGACCACCTGGTTTACTGGTCTTCGCAGGAACGAGGGACGCTCTAAAGAGTGGGAATCAGTAAACAGTCAGGGGGTCTGCACAGCTACTTACTCTCTGGATTACCCACTCCCATCATTTCAAAACTCCCAGTGCCTACCCAGTACCACAAGTTCAGCTGCCCCACTCTCCCGTTCTCCCGCCATGTTGGATGCCACACACACATACATCCCAGCATCGCTCTTGAGCGTATGTGACATCATCAGCTTCCCTCCACGAATCTGCAGGGTAATAATGGTAACTTTGGTACTTCATAGCCATGAAAGTGTGTATGTGTAAAGTGTATCTGGTTCTCACAGCAAGTCCATGAAGAAGACCAATGAAATTGACCCATGTATCAAGTAAGGACTCCCTGGGGCATCATGCTCCCACCTTTCTTATCTCTATTTCATCCTACCCTCCTTATCTCTTACTCAAGAGCTGACTCAGCTTCTGGTTACCTGATGCTCTGATCTCAAATCTCCCACCTCATCAATACCAAGAAATTATTCCCAGGCCCCAGAGACTCTTAGATTTGGGCCTTCCTCCTTTGAGTCTGTTCCCAGCCTCATAGCCTATGGCCCCACCCCTCACCGTAATCCTTCCCTCCTCCTCTTTAAGCCTTGCACTGTCCTTCTTCCAAGTCACCAAAGGTTCTGGGTGGCCCCTGGGGGGCACACATTCCATTACTGCTGGCTCCCCCACTGCCACCACCACGTTTCCAGGAGACTGCCGGAAATCATCACGGAGAACTGAAGAGAGAGGGGTGTGTAGGGGAAAAGGTCAGGAGAATAAACAGTATGATGTGACCTAACTGGGTGAAGACACAAGGATAGTGTTATATTGGGGTAGATCACAGCTGACCTGAGCTTTTTCCCAGGTTGCGAAATACCAGCCTTAAGTCAGACTCACTTCCTCCTCTGGCCAAGATCTCGGCATTAGGGACCAAAGGAAGATGCTGAATGGGCTGAGCCCTCTGAGGATGATTATTCGTGGTTTTGCCCGGTGGCTCCCACCGCCCCCAGGCTCTGGAAGCTATCAGTTAACTACAGAACTCTCACCTGCTACTTCCAGAGAGGCGTTTCTGCTAGCTGCAACTCCTAGGTAGTTGCGCGCCACACAAGTGTAGATTCCCTCATCCGGTCGAGCGCGGCGCCCGTGCACAATTCGCGGAAAGAACAGGGCGCCGCTAGGCAGCAGCAAGCGGTGCGCGCGCGGATCCTCGCGTGCTGTAGCCACTCTTGCCCCATTCTTGTACCACTCGATGTTGGGTCGGGGCCGGCCCTCAGCGCGACAGGGCAGCGTGGCCGGCTCTCCCCGGGAGACGAGTAGATCTGGTGGCTGCTCCACGATGCGCGGCATAGCGTCTTCTGGCCCAATTCTTGACTCTGGGGTGGGGGAGGCACAAAGCTTAGATCGGGAAATTGGGAAAGAGACTGAGGCTCCAAAACAAAACAGAACCTTTTGGTTGTTTCATTTCCCAAGCTTCAACTGCTAAAGCAGAGTCTCCCCTGCCCACTCTCTTCCTCTAGGCTCCGCTATCTCTTTGTTGGCAGACGTTCTTCGACTGGAAAGGAGATGCCTACAGACAGGCAGATCAGTAAAGGAATCAGAACACAAACTCCTGGACCTACTTTCTGGATTACTTAAAGACTCGGCCTTCTCTCCCGCTAAATTTATGTGGGGGAATAACTGAGAGATGACTTGGCGATTATACTACCGGTCTAGTTAGTTGGGTGTCGTTCACTCACCCATGCTGAATTTTCCTTGCCTAGTGAACACCCACGGGTGGTGCACCAGAGCACCATTTGGTTTTTTGTTCTTGACTTCCATATGGTCCCTGACCAGTGAAATGGACAATGTGGATTGACCTGAGATCCCTTTTGAAAGAGAAGACAGGGTTGGGGCCTGGGACTAGAAGGAAGGTGTTCTTAACCTGGTCTCTACCACCCCCCAGATAACCTCCTTTAGCTTTGAGGATTCTGAGACATCACAGGTATTGAATGCAAATGATAGTGGAAGTGTCTGCAATGCTCCTTTTTCTAAGCAGTGTATAGTTTTCAACAGATTATTTTACTAAATGTAGCCAAGAAGGGTGGGGGGGACCCGCTGGAAAATGAATTGTATGTCCCTTGTTGCCTCGGATCAGTTAGTCGTCAAGTTTTGCCCATGCCTCTCACTTGTCCTACAGATTTCTGCCTTTTTTTTTTTTTTTTTAATCTTCTGTGGCACTGTTTGGAATCCAGGAAGAATCCCGGAGCTTGTTAAATGCTCATAGTCTGGCCCTCAGAAAAGGATTTGTAACCTGTTTGGGCCAGTAGGCGCCGCTGCAGTATCAGTGTATTCTGATGTCCTTAAATAACCAAGGACTGCCAGGCACATCTGTTCAGCGCCTCCCCTCGCCTCCACCCATCCCACTCTGTTCCAAAATCCTCGGGGACCTCTTGCTTCCAGGCTGGGTGTAGGATTAGATTTCACTTCCTGCCCCTTCTCTTAGAAGTTCTGGGGTAAACAAAGCTGAACTGGTTACAGTGTACTGGCTCTATCCTGAAGACAGTTTTTAATGGTTGGAGACAAGATCAGTTTCTCTCCAACTGGGGAAAGGGAATAATCTTCTCTATCTTCTCCCCTCCAGATGGAAATCTCTGCTGCTCCAGGGTACTCCACCATCCCATCCCAGTCTCAATTTGGGCACATGCCATGGTGAGGCCAGGAGTGGTTAAGATTCCAAACTTTGGCTTCCAAACACTCAGAGCTGGGTTCTCAGACTTTAACACTACATAACTATAAAAAAACTTGGGCAAATTATTTAACTTCTCTGAGTCAGTATCTGTAATGTTGGAGTCCCCAACCATAATGGGTGTAAAGCCCTTGGGGGAAGGGTCAACACAGGTGATTCTACTATTGCTTAAGGGCTCTTCTTGCCCAACACACCCTACCTTATTATGGTCTCTAGGTGTCTACTTGGATCTGATTCAAGGAGTCCCAAATATTATTTTTCCTCTTTACATAACCCTCGGGTGTGATGGAAGCAGACATATCTGTTATTGCCATGATTTTGCTTCATCCTGCTTTTGTGACTATTTGGGGTACCAGTCACCCTCTATAAATTTGTTTCCTCAGCAGCAAAATATGATTATCAACACCTTCCCTATATGACTCACTAATTTTTCAAGCTTAAATGTGACCATGTATGATAAAACACTGTAAACGCCTTAGATGAGTGATCGTGTGACTCTGGGGCATTGGTGAGAAGGGGCTCTGAGCTTAAACCCTGAGAATCCTCTAGAGTCACCAGCTTGTAGGATTCCAACTCATTTCCCACCATCTTCTTCTCCATTCCTTCCATACATGCCACACCCTTCTGTCTGGTTCTTTCTCCCTAATTCCTGTAGACACAGCTGCAGGCTCCCTTTCCCTGGAATTTCATCCCTGTCATTCCTTGTCTCGGGAGATGCTTCTACAGCAGCCTAATGAATAGCTAATGGCCATGCTAATGGGGCTCTGGGGCTCCTCCCCGGCACCTGGAGTACTCAACATACAAACACACACATTACGCAGGTTTCCTTTCTTGCCTCCTTCGAGTCCGCTCCACAGTGGTCGTTATTGAACTAGAGAGAGCCAACGCTGAGGGAAGGATAGGGTAGAGAGTACCTGAAAAGAAACACCGGCAAAGGCGTCCGGGAAAATGGGAGTTCCTGATACTGCCAGCAGGAGGCGCGATGGGGCTTCTCCCCCGGCAGCCCGCAGCCCACTATTGCCGCCTCCCCGCTGCGCTTGGGGAGTGAGCGTTGTCCCAGTCATTTATTAATCACTGTAATTAGCGGTAACGACCTCGCCACCGGCACTGCCTGCTCGCCGCAGCTCTGCTGACATGGGCTGGTTCTGAGTCCTAACCACTGAGAGACAAACTTAGTTCTAACTTTCCTTGAAATGATCGCTGTCCTCGACCCCTGCATAGCAAACACAGCCAACATTTTGGATTCTTCACTCTGGTCTCGAGTGAATTGTTGGAAAGTTTCGAATCCTGAAGGTAGACCTTATACCTGGGTCGGTCACCGAGCGCTGGCTAGGCTCAGACCCGCCGGTGACCGCGCCCGCTCCTCTGCCCTCCAAGCGGTGGGCCGGGGTCTTTCTTAGTTTGGGACTTGCCCATCACCATCCACGATTCTCCTCACCTGGCATGGGCGTGGGAGGCAGTTGGGGAGACTGCCTTACTGCCTTTACTGAGTAAAGGATTCAGTAGCCATCTCCTCTGAAGCCTTCGACCTCCCTCGTATACCCCCTACTCAGGTGCTCCAAATTAAACTTTGGACCCCACTTTCCCCAAATGCGCTGGAAGGCGCGGCTCAGTCCTGGACTTTCCGGACAGGAGCGCTTTAGCCTTCTTCTCCACTCAGTTCTCTCTCCTCACCCCTAGCCCGGTAGCCGACGTCCCCACAGGGCAGTCTCACCGTTGAGAGAGGAGTCGCTGGGAGGCAGCGGACTGTGATTGAGTGCCGCCAGCGAGGAGTTGAAGCCGCCGAAGAGCAGTTCACTGGAGTTGGAGATGTCCCCGGCCAGGGAGTCCGCGAACAAGTTCATCTGCAGCAGCGTTTTGAGCAGGTAGCGCAGCATTGCGCGACTCGACTGGGACCGGGGCTGGGGGCTCGGGGCCCAGCCCCTGGGTCTGAGACCCGTGGGCCGGGAGCCGTAAGCCCCTCCACAGCCTCTGCGCGCTGCCGCAGCCACGGTGCCGCTGTCCTGCAGGCGCGCCTAGGTACGGCGGGTGCCTTCCCGTGCCCTCCTCCTTCGCTGGTCCTTCTCTCCACCCCCCAGTGCCAGAGTCCCCTGGGAGCTGGGCGTGCGGAAAGCAGGTGCCACTCCGAACACGGCGTAATTAAGGGCTTAATCCACCTCCCTCAGCACTACCACCCCCACCCGGACCGCCACTCGCAGGGCAAGAAACCACAGTCATAGAACGCGCGTTGGAGTCCCCGCCCCGCATCCCTAGCTCAGAGTCCTGTTCTGGACGTGGAGAGTTTCCTTCTTCTCTCAAAGCACCCAAACGAGAAATGAGGCTTTGATTCTGTCCTTCTGCCCAACTTTAAAACAGGAATTTCCCCTCTCCTTTTCTGGACCTCAGGTAAACTGAGGCAAAGTGTATGCATACGCTCTTATAGCTTTCAAAGCCTGATTCCCCTCAAGCCTGGAGGCTTGGTGATGGTAGCTCAGGAGACTGGGGTGATTTGTAGCGGAAGTGGGAAGTGGGAAGAAAATGCCAGAGTAGGTTCATCCTAATTGGAGCCAGGAGGCCAGGGAATGAGGTGATTCACCTCGGCCCCCTTAGCCCAGAAGTCCTTGCTTCAGACGTCCTAATCCGGGAGTTCCACGAGATATTCAGAACACGAATTAAACTGGAGAAGGACAGGGAAAGCCAAGCAACTCGCATTTATTTGCATATTCTGTATTACTCTGCTTTGACATCTTTTATTAAATTGCTTTACGTTTTTTGAGGAGACTGAAAGGGAACCAAGGAGACTAGGACAAAGTGCAGTATTATTTCTGTGAAAGAAAGTGAAAGAGAAGAGAAAAGACGGATGCAAAATTCGTGTAAATCTGTCCAAAACTGATATGGGTCATTCTTGAGGGGGTGAGGGGATATAACCCCCGCTCACAATCTCAGCCTACTTCTGAATTCTCTCTATTCTCTTCCAGTCCCCCTCACCTTTGCTTATAAACACGCACACTTTTCCTGTACTGGAAATGGCCTGGGAGTGCCGGAGGAAGAGAGAGACCAGGACTTCCTTTCTAGGGTAGGGTCCTGCTGATGAGTGAATGGCAGCGTTCTGGCTCAAACATCTGGCTGTGATGGTGAGACAACCGTGCGCTGCCTGGAAGGTGCGGGTGAACTGGTCGAGATCAGAGGAGTTTGTGCAATCATAGACCCCGAGGTAAACAGTCAAGACCGAGGGGGTGAGGGACTTGTCCCAAGACTCCTCCCTCAGTCCACACCCCTCCTGGTAAAACTGCCAACTAATGTGTGTTTAGGGGTCTTCCTACTCCTCCGCCGCAGCTCGGGGCGGGATTTAGCAAGAACCAAGAATAAACCAAATATGCGGAGAAGCAACTCTGGCCGGCAGCTCACGAGCCAGCGCCTTCGGAGCTGTTCTTTCAGCACCTCATCTGCCCGTACTGAACCAGGGTCCGAAGCTTCATGGAAGACTCAATCAGAGCAGACCTTGAAGCTGAGACAGGTGGAGGTGGAGGAAGAACTAGTGGCACATTCTTTCCAAGAAAAAGATAGGGCTATACGTTTGTCCCGTGCTGTAAGGTCTTGCTTCAGGGCCAGACAGCATTTAGATAGGAGAGATGGTAAGAGAGAGGTATACTGTATTTCCAACAGAAACCTGTTCCTTCAGCAATGACCAATCCAGAACAGGTTCCAAGCCTATATTTCCCAATCACAAAACGTCACCACTCTAGGCATGTTTCTCCATCTGTTAAGGAAGATTTTTACAGCTTGATCTGCTCTGATCCTTCAGAGTCACAATACCAGAGTCCTTTGCTAGGGCCCCCTGTTGACCGGGGTCACGCAGGTTCCATCACATTAGAACTCCCACCAGGACAGAAAAGAAACTGCATCCTGGCACCTGGCCTTGCTCTGAAGCAAAGAAGGCTGGAAACCCTCCCATCTTGCAGATCCTGCCCCATTCTAATCCCCTGATTTGCTCCCGGCTGGCCTCTCAGCAAACGCAGAGCCCGCCAGCGTCTAGGGGCTTGTCACCCTGTTAGCGGATTTGTTTCCAAAGGCGGCGCAGTTAATTGGTCCTTTATGTGGGGATCAGGTCGTATTTGCTCAGGGTTCCCTGAGCGGAGGCAGCAGCTCAGCCCATGGGCACGGCCGCTTTTTAATCCCTGTCATCTGGGTTTGGAAGCTGGACAAATAGTGGAAGTACTATTCTGCTTTCTGGGACCTTCCAGGCCCCATATATTGTCCCTCTTATACACTTCACCGCTTCTCCACACTCTCTTGTTCCTCTCCCTACTTTTCCTTCTTGTTTCTCTCTGATCTTTCCTTTTTTCTTTTTCTTAATATCTCTAGAATACTCTCCTTTTAAGTTAACTTAGAACTAAAGCTAAAAAGAGGGTGAAGTACTTAAGGCAAGTGACACAAAGGGTAAGTGCTTCTCAACCACAGCACAAGTTTCTGCTCTTTCCCTCCTCCACCTCCCAAGGCTAGAGTGTCCCTAGATCTCGGGTCTGGCAAAGGGTGAATCCCAGAGTGAGTAGAGAAGGCCCAGTGGGAGCCATACCTTCCAGCTCTTCTGCAGCCCTCTCCTTTCTTCCCACTTTTTACTTATGGTCCCAGGGCAACGTGAAAACTGACCCCCAGCTTTCATATGGGCTGTTTCCAAAGGCATTTCTGAAAAGGATTTGTGTCCTACTTGTTTTCTCACTGTCTATTCCTTCCTCTACCCAAATTATTAAAATTGCTCTTTGAATTTTCCCCTTGTTTTAAGGGAGTAGGTAAATGCATCCCCCCCCCCGATTTCCTAACCATATAACTTAGGCAGTGTGTCACACCTAAAACACTCAATAGATACTCTAGAATCAGAGAGACCTCATCCAGGGTCAATGCAATTAGTTTATAATCTCTCACCTTAGAGTGAAGAAAGAGTCAGAATTGAGTTCAGGGCTTCTCCCTTCTACCACTTTGGGAAATTACTTCTTTTCTGGAGTTTTACCAATGATACATAACAGTCCAAACTCTAGAAGGGTAAGAAAGAGAAAAGGAAGTTTTGAGGGGATTTGGCATAAAGAAGAGAGAGTAGCAAGAGGCAGGGAGGATGGAAGGTGTTGAATTTTTGGAGTTAGGGGTTAAGTTTATTCATATAAGGTTATGAGCTCTGATGGGAAGAAATTGTGCATATGTATGTGAGAAAGAGAGAGAATGAGGATGAGCATATGTATGAGTGTGAGTGTATTTGGGTGGATGCCTGTATGTGGAGGTGAAGCCATAGAAAAAAGCATAAGGCCAGGGGCTGATGAGGTAGATGTAGAAGAGAAGTATTTCTTTCCAGGATGGTATTTGAAACAGGTGGGTTTGCAGAGAATGGGGAGAAAAGGGAAGTGATTATGAGCAACACTTATGCAATAACCTGAAGGGTGTGTATATGTTGGGGGCAAGAATAGCTAACTTCCTTGGCCTAATGCCAGCACAAAGGCCAGAGAATGTGGCTGGGAATTTTGAGTGGCCAAGCTGGGGCTGTATGGGGAAGCTTCTCGGTGGTCCAAAGTCTGCATGCCAGCTGCTTGTGGATGATGCGATCGCCCAGGAGAGCAGTCTGAGGACAACCTCCCCACCAATCTCGCACTGATTACTACCTCTGACTCCCTACAATACACACACACAACACCCAGTCCATTTGCATCCCCCCAGAGCCTGCAGCCTCCCTTCACTGTCTCTGGTTGGACCCTGTCCCAGAGTATTAATATGCATTGAGCATGTGTGTATATGTGCTTTTTTTTTTATGGGGAGGGGTAAAGGGCCCAATATCTACCCTGCTAGACTATGCTTGTGAATGGCTCAGCAGGGCTGCCAGCTTCTGAGTAATGATACCAGGGGGCTGTGACCCAGCCGGCAGGGGCCAGAGGGCCAAAGAGGCGGGGGAATCAGAGAGCAAAGAGCAGGCACCCAGCTGGAAAGCAAACAGCAGGAGCTGCCCCCAGCAGGACACAGAGTTTGTTGGCTCAACCCCTGTACTGTTGAGATAATAAGCCAGGCCCCTTGCCCAAGAGAACCCCTATCCCCACAGGGTTCCACTGGAAGAGCTGGCCGGGAGACACTTTGCCATACACCCCACCAAGTCTGGAAATCTGGAGGCAATTGGGCAGAAATGTTCACATCCCAGAACAGATGTAACATAGGCTAGGGAGAAGAAGAGCTTTCTTTGTTGCTGTTATAAAACTAGGTACAGAGCAAGCAAACACTCCATAAATATAAATCCTCACAACTGCCCCTCTGGGCCTACTAGCCTTCTTTCCCCCCACCCCCCCCCCGCCCCTTCTCCTGTGTTAGGACTGCTTCTAGGGCCTCTGTAACAAACTGGCTCAAATTGATGGATTAAAGCAACAGAAATGTATTCTCTCAGTTCAGAAAGCTAAAAGTCTGGAATCCAAGTGTCTGCTGGGCCCTGTTCTCTCTGAGGGCTCTAGAGGAGGATCTTCCCTTGCTTCTTACAGCTTCCAGTGTTGCCAACAATTCTTGGCATTCCTCAGTTTGTAGATGCATCACTTTCCCCCCCAGGGTTGTTGATTAAATCTAGTGCCTTGTGCACATTAGACAAGCAGTGTACCAGTGAGCTACCCCCCCAACCCCCTCACTCCAATATTTCCTCTGTCTTCAAATAGACTTCTTCCCTTCTGTGGGTCTCCATGTGTCTGTTATCTCTTCCTATAAGGCCTCTAGTCATTGGATTAGGGCCCATCTTAACTAATTTTATCTGTCAAAGTCCAAAAAAATTCTCTTCCAAATAAGGTCTCTTTGTTGTAGATCAAACCAAGGGCTTCACACATGCTACTGAACTATACCTCTAGGTTCAAAGTCACATGAAGTTCTAGGTAGCATGAAATTTTGCAGGGAGTATACTATTCAACTTAGTACACCTTCTTTTCCTCTGTTCTCCCTCCTTCCCCCTCCATTACTCCTGATATTCTCCTAGAAGCCCTAGTGTTCTATTCTTAAAAATATTTCTATAATTCATGCTCACATAAAAATATTCAAGCAGAGTAAGAGAGCCTAAGATGAAAAGTCTTAGTCCTTACCCTTTAGGTCATTTTCATCCTACAAACCCACTAATGGTTTCATGTGTATCCTTCTAGATTATTAAAAAGCAGATAAGCATACATTAATACTTAAGTAAACTGTCCAATGCTGTACAGCAAAAAGTATATGCATTTACAATTTTCATAGATTTTGCCAAATTGCCCTCTGAAATATTGCCACAATTGATAATCTCAATTATCAATAGTGTAAGAGAGCTCCTGATTTCTCACCAGTACCAAATATAATTTTTTCTAGTCAATAAATGAAACATGCATTTAATTTTTGTTATACTCATTTTAATTTCAAAGGTAATTTGAGCCTGTTTTTGTATGTTTATCAGCCACTTGCATATTTTTGCATGATTTGTCCTCATGTGATACAGGAAAATTTATTCTTTGTCTCTCAATTTTCCCTCAGTTTGTCATTCAACTTTCAACTTTGAAATATTTTGCCTGCTTAAAAAAATCAAATGCTATCAGCAGAATATATCTTTTGGGTCTTGTTATGCTTAGGAAGTCCTTTTGTTGCCAGGATTAAAAGAATACAATCCTTACTTTCTTCTAATAATTCTAGGGCTTAATATTTTACCCAGCCTTTTAATGCAACTAGAATTTATTGTTGTATAAAGATTAAGGTAAAGATACAGTTTTTCCCTAAAACAGATGAGTGGCTATCCCTATTTTTCCTTCACTGATTTTCAGGGCCACTTTTCTTATATGCAAAATTCCTGTGTGACTAGAAATCTCTGTTCTTCAGTTGATCTGTATGCTAATTCCTATGGCAATACTTATGGTTCAGTTATTGCAGTTCTGTAATATATTTTACTAACTGATAGTTTCCCTTCATTACTGTTAATGTTTAGACTTCCTCTAGCTATTCCTAAAAATAATTTTAGATGGCCTTAAGTATCCTTCAATGAAGCTTTGAAAAAAATCTTTTTGAGACTTCTATTGAATCACCTAGATTTATGTATCAATTTAAGAGATTTGATGTCTTCATAGTACTAAGGTTTTCTTTTCAATGACAAGGTATTTGTATTTATCCACTCTCTAAATAAGGATTTATTGAACATCTACTCTATACAAGCACTCTTGGAAATTAGACATACATCAGTTACCAAAGTAATGGCCCTTGTGGAGCTGACCTTCTCATGGATATGATAGACAATAAACAAGAAAAATCTGTTGAGTATATATCAAGTTAAATAGCAATGAAAATTATTTAGTAGTGGTGGGAGATGCTAACATTTAAATGGGGTTCCCAGAAAACTCTTCATTGAGAAAAGTACATTTGAGTAAAGACCTTAGGTAAGTAAGGGAATGAACCATAGGCTATCTTAAGGAAGAGACATTCCAGATAGAGGTAATAGCAAATACAAAAGCCCTGAGATAGTAGTATAACTGGTGAATTGGAGAAAAAGGAAAATCTATGTGAGTAGAATGACTAGGGAGAGAGACATCAAGAGTGAAGAGATTGCATAGGCTTTGTAAGACATAAGGACTTCAGTAATTTTTTTTAATGAGATGAGAGTCATTAGAGAGATTTGACCAGAGGACTAATATAATCTGACTTATTTTTTAATAGGATTTATCTGACTGCTATGCTGAGAGTAGTCTGAAGATAGGGTAAAGGCAGAAGCCAAGAAAACCAATTGGAAAAGATTTGCAATGTACAGATAAATGATGCTGGTAGTTAAGACCAGAGTGGTACCCACAGTATGAGAAGTATGTGGATTCTGGATATGTGTGTGTGTGTGTGTGTGTGTGTGTGTGTGTGTTTGGTACCGGGGATTGAACTCAGGAGTACTTGACCACTGAGGCACATCCCCAGCCCTATTTTGTGTTTTATGTAGAGATAGGGGAGACCTTGTCTCAAAATAAAAAAGAAAAAGGGATGGGGATGTGACTCAATGGTTAAGCACCCTGGGCTCAATCTGTGGTGAAGAAGGAGAAGGAGAAGGAAGAGGAGGAGGGGAAGGAGGAGGAGGAGGAGAAGGGGGGAGGAGGGAAAGAAATCCCAGTGATGGCATTACATGGGCAGTTGAATAGACTCATCTGAAATTCAGAGGATCACATCTAGGATAGAGGTATAATTGAGCACCCTTATCATGATATAAATGCATAAAGACCCAGAAATAGATAAGATCACCAAGGGAGATAGATAAAAATGAGCAGGCTCAAGAACTGAGCCATTGGGCACTATAACATTTAGAATTTAGGAAATTGAGGAGGAAGAATAGAGAAAGCTGAGAGGGACCAGAGAGGTAAGAGAGATCTGGGAGAACGTGGCATCCTGAAAATTAGCTGAAGAAAAGAGGAAACAAGGAGGAGAGAATGATCTTGGTGAATGGAACAATATCAGTTGGTGTTATAGACTGGATGCTTATGACCCCCTAGAATTCATATGTTGAAATTATAACCCCCAAGGTGATGGTATTTGAATGTGAGGCTGCTGGGATATGATAAGGTCTTGAGGGTAGATCCTCATGAATGGGATTAGTGCCCTTATGAAACAGGTCCCAGAGAGCTCTCTTGCCTCTTCCACCACATGATGGCACATACAGAAGGCAGCCTTCTATAAACCAGGAAGCAGGTCCTCACATTGAATCTGCCAGCATCTTTATCTTGGATTTATCAGTCTCTTGAAAAAAGCAAGTAAGTATTTGTTATTTGGGCTGCCCAGTCTATGACATTTTTTTGTGATACCCCAAATGGATTAAGAAAACTAGGATGAAGACTGAGATTGACGGTCGAATTTAGTAATGTAGTTGTCACTGTTGACTTTGTGAAAAGCAGATTTGGTAGGTTGGTGGGAGCAAAATATGACTAACGTGGATTTGAGAATAAATGGAACAGAATTAGAGTTTTGCTGAAATGGGAAAGATATTTATAAGAAGATAGTTGAAAAAAAGTAAAATTAGGAAATTTTTAATAAAATGAGGGAAACAATCTTATGTTTATGGGCTGAAACTATGTCATTGAGAAGGAAACTTATGATACAGAGAAGAGGGGGAAGAGTTGCTGGAGCAATGACTCTGGGTAGGGGGGATAATGGGATCTAGTTCTTACCCAGAACATACATAGCTCATCCACAGAAATCGGATAAAGGGTAGGATATAGGGACAGAGATACAAAGAAGTGGTGAGATGTGGTGGTGGGATCTCATGGGAATTCTCTTCTGATTGCTTCTCTATTCTCCATGAAATAGGAAGCAGTTACGAGCTAAGAGTGAGGATAGAGGATGAGGAGTTGACAGTTTGAACAGAGAAAAATGACTGACACAGTCACGTGGGAAAGCAGGAGGGTTAACAACTATAGTAATGTGTGCACTTACTAGGCAGCATTAGAGAACTACTTGAGGTTAATAATCATGAATTAAAAGTAAGACTAGCAGTCTTATCTTTTCCTCAAAGCATATTCAGCCAATTGAGTCCAGGTGTGGAAGAGGTAGAAAGCTGAATTTGTCCAAGATTGTGTGTTAGCCAAACAAGCTCACAGGAGTACGAGTCAGGTAAGGAAGTTAGGATGTCTGCAAGAAACTCATTCTGATGACTGAATGTGCCAATTTAAGCTAAGTAAGAAGGGAAATGAGACCATGAACTCAACAATGAAAAGGTGTTGAGGTAAATGGAAAGGAATTGAGATCAATGGATTGTCCTGCTCTGATTTAATGGAATACCAGAAGAAGGAAAGTAAGGGGAAAAAACAGGTAATTGAGATTGGAAATGAGAATGTTTGAAATAGAGATCCTGAAGAAGTTCAGTTATTGATTATAGCAAAACCCACTAGAGTATGCCACAGGAGTTCATGGTCAAAGTAGAGTAGACAAAATGGGGAGAGGAGAGGGAGTTATGAAAATAAGCAGCAAAGAAATTGGATAGAGTCTTATGACATTAGACTTAAAGATGGGGATATTTTTAGGGAAGGGGAAGAGAGAATGGTTCAGATTGAACTATGAGAAGCAGGAATATGCCCATCCCACCTCTAATCTCAGTGATATGGAGTTGTGGAAGATAGAACAGCTATCGGATTTTAATGTCATTTAATATTTTTAATGCTTTCATCACATGTATCAGGAACACTTCTTATTATGATTATTCCAATATTAACTACTGTTTTGTTACAATTGTAAGCGGGATTTTTTTTCCTGGCCTCTAACTTCTCCATATCCCCCTTAAACTCTGGGTCCCAAACTGAGCATGCCAATCCAGTGAGTTTCTGAGAGGTGTTTCATCACCTCTTTACCTTCTGCACATCTCCATTGTCACTGCCTCAGTTCAGGTTTACCCTGACTCCCTGGCTTTCCGTCTTCCACTGAGAATCCATCGTCCACCCTGATGCTATGGAGTTGCTATTGTTCAACTTCCACTTAGTAAGCACCTACTAAGTGCCAGGCACTGAGCTACATGCTCATCGCTAGTTTTCAGATCTTATCATGTTATTTGCCTACTTAAAAATGATAATGGATCTCCCCTTTCTATAGAATAGACCCCCACACAAGTGACAAAGAAGTCCTTGACTGGATGTTACTCTTTGTACTTAAATGCCTTGGTTCTTGCTATCCTCCCTTCCTGAAGTGACTTTTCCCTGCCATTCTCCCCCTTCCAAATTCATTTATCCTGGCAATCCAACTTCAGTCATCTGATCAGTGAAGTCCTTCAAAGTCTCCCAGAGTAGGGTCCTTCCAGACCATTTGGTCCATTTCCTTTCCATATAACATAATAGGTGATGTTTTAATTAAATGTATATCTTCCCTATAAGCTCCAAGTTCCCCTGAAGAGTAGAGGAACTTGTTTATCTTTGTATATCTGGTGCCTAACAAAATGTAATATATCATAAATGCTCATTTAACATTAAAGAAGACATGAATTATATAACATTTATTGTGAACCTACTATTGCTCGGACTGTTCTAAGTGTTTGTATGGATTTACTTATTTAATTCTCCTAATAACTCTATAGTTAGGTACAATTTTTATCCACATTTTGTAGGTGAGGAGACTAGGCACAGAGCGGTTAAGTAACTTATCTGAAATTATTTGGCTAGTAAATGGAGGATTCAGGATTTAAACTCAGGCCAACTCTACACCCATATGCATAATCAACAAAGCATATTGCATCCCTGTGAAAGCACTACATCTGAGTATAGCAAAAGGAAGACTCCCCTTGCCTCACCTCTGACACATACATATTCTACCCTTATGCATAATTCAAGTAACAGAGTGATATCCACATTGCTACGTGAAATTCACTAAGACCTCTGGATTTTTTTCTGCCATTTGTTTTCAAATCTGAAGTCCTCCAGCCCCTTGTTTCTATCCATATTAAACCTGTAGCTCTTTGTATTTGCTCATATCTGTAATTCCTGGCACATTTCCAGTCTCAGGAAAGTCCAAAGTGGACTCTGTTCTTTATTTCTTTCTGTCTCAATTCTCTCCTCTCTCTCCCTGTCTCTTTCTCTCCCCATGACCTCTCTCTGTAGGTGGGAATGAAATTCACAAAGGAAGAGACCAATTAAGATCTTCAAATCCCCTTTATCCTACAGAGAATGTCCTACTTTTCAATTGAAGAGGAATATTCCCTTGCCTCTAATGATTTCCATTCAGAGAGAAATGCTTTTGTGTTAAATACATAAATGTGAAAGTGTTTTCCAGCTTACATCACCGGGTGTTGTTGGTGTTCCTTTGGTGCTTGTGTGTGTTTGTATTCCCCTCAAATACTGGACCTACCTCCAGGATCTGCAGGGATTCCTCAGCCCTGGGGTCCCCTCCTTTTCTGGCTCACATTGACCTTTGATTTCTTATGCCATAAAGGGTCTCCTTTTCACTGACTTCTCCTGGAGCTCAATTCCCTAGAGTAAAGATGACTCCAAGATCTTTCTGGACTTCCACAAGAGAAGCACAGTCCGATCTGAAAAAGCCCAGCTTCACTTTGACCTCATCTCCATCTACGCAATAAGTAGAAATGAAACTAAGTTTTAGGAGCATACAGAGAAGTCACTATTCTGACAAATCCTGGCAAACTATCATTTCTTTCATTCCCTCTTTGTTGTGCCCCTTTCCTTTTCCCATAGTTTCTCTTCCATGACCCCCCTTCCATCTTCTTTACCCCCACCCTGCTGCTTGTTTATTCTTTAAGCCTTACTTCCTAGGTCCTGATTGCATGGTTCATACATATTCAGTATCTCCTAGAAGTAACCTCTGAATGATATTTCACCACCCAGTGCTGTTCCTCATCTAATCAGAAATGAGGCAAGACTTCTCGGAATCACTTGTGTCTGTCCTTTGAGTCCTGCACTTACCAACACAGGGGCTTATTTTCCTCTCCATGGTCTTCATCATAAAGGGATTCCTCACTGTGACTTCAGAGCCCCTTATAGATTCCAACTTCGATAGTCTCAGAGACCTATATATCTAAGTATTTTATAATGAGAAGGCTTATCTATTCCAGGGCACTAACCCTGTTATAAAAAGAGGAGACACAAACATAGGAATGGATCTGGAGTTATGATCTTGATAGAAAGATTATAAGCACTGTGCCTGGCACATAGAATTCAGTAAATAACTTAGTTATGGGGCTGGGATTATGGCGCAGTGGTAGCGTGCTTGCCTGGCATGCGTGAGGCACTGGGTTCGATCCTCAGCACCACATAAAAATAAAATAAAGATATTCTGTCTGCCTACAACTAAAAAATAAATGTTAAAAAAAATAACTTAGTTATGTTGAATTGTTTCCTACATGTATATAAAAAGTGGGGAAAAAGCCAGGTGCAGTGGCGCACACCTGTAATCCCAGCAGCTCAGGAGGCTGGGGCAGGAAGATCCGAGTTCAAGGCCAGCCTCAGCAAAAGGCCAGGTGCTAAGCAACTCAGTGAGACCCTCTCTCTAAATAAAATACAAAATAGGCCTGGGGATGTAGCTCAGTGGTCAAGTGCCCCTGAGTTCAATCCTTGGTACTGCCACCAAAATAAAAATTTGTAAAGAGTTTAAATAGAGGAAGGAAGGAAGGAAGATGGTGGATCTGAGGGTTTCTTTAGAGCACAGAGCTCCTGCCTCAACAGGCACTCCCAAGGCCAGATAGCAATCAGAATCTCCTTTCCCTCATTGGTTTGGCATGAAGGTCAGCAAGACCAATATTTTTTGTATTAGGGGAAAAGAGGAACAGAGAGATGGGAATATGACATAAGTGTAGGGAATCAAAGAATGGTTAATTCCTTCTGCAAATATTCTCCCCAAGCCTCTCTTCTATGACATTTTAAACAGATGTCATCCAGGTTTGACTTGAATCCTTTCAGAGACAGGAATTCAAACCTGGTGGGGTTACCCAGTGCCAGAAAAGGTGACTCCAACAGAGAGCAGCTCTTGTTTGTGGATACTATATCTATTGTGCTTTCTTTTGGTCTGGCCTCTAACTGAAGAACTGGTTCCAGAAGTGAGTGGGAAGAGTTGGATGGTCTGGAGACAGAGATGGAAACCCAATAATTAAGAAAAAGAAAAATCTCAAATATTTGTTGAGAAGCAGTAAGCTGACGGCCAAGCTCACCTTTTCACCTGCCTTGAGCTATCTGTCTAAAACTCACAAGAGGACTTAGGTTGGCAGAGGCCGGGAAGGGGTAAATAACAATGACTTGGGTTAGTTTCCATGGAAGCAGCTTCATAGCCCCCATTTAAATCCCATTTCATTATTACCCTATGTGCCTATATGATTATAGCACCATTGTAATTCTACATTATGTACAACCACAAGAATGAGAAGTTATACTCCTCATTGATGTTATACTCATCATGGATGATGTGTCAAAGTGCATTCTACTGTCATGTATAACTACTTAGAACAAATAAAAATAATAATTACAAAGTTCTATTTCAGCACAGTTCATATCGGAGTGGCAAATATTACAGGAGCTGTTTCAAAAAGACAAGGGATATTGTCAGAGGAAGCTGTGAAAATGTGTGTGTGTACAAGAGACAGGGCCCATGTGTTTTGGGCTCTATTAACTAACTCCCTCCCATCCATCACAGCCTCCCCCCAAGGCCGCCAAGGCACTGGCAGCTGGGTCACCCCGGGGAGGCTGGGCTGGGGGTCCCTAAAGGGAGCCAGACTTCAGGCAGAGCAGCGGAGACACATGTGTGCCTGGCTGGGTTGGGGCCGGCGCCTCATTGAGAAGGGGGCTCTCCAAGCTGGGCTTCATTAGGGCAGTGGCACTAATAGGGAGGGGGTGCTGGAGGCTGGGCTGACAGCCAATTACTTGCTCGTCTGCATTATGGATTAACCCATCTGGGCCTGGGAGATTGGCTCTGAAAGGGGCACAAAAGGGGGGGCGTGACCACAATCACACACTGAATTATCCCGTCTGAGCGCCATTGTCCACCAACAAACGGGGCCTCAGGATGGGTGACCCCCTTGGGTTCTCTCCATCCCCCACCCCTTGCTCTACAGGAAGAGTCAGAGGTAAACGTAAACAGGCCAACAGCCCGCCTGGTTAAAAGCCAGTATCTGAGATGAGAACAAGGAGGATGCCATTTCAGAGAGATAGGAGCCCAGCAAAAGTTTTCTTAACACTTTCTTACTTCAACCCTTCACCTCAGCAGCAAATCATGACCTAAGAAACAATGATCTGGAATACTGGGCAGAATCCGACAGTAGAGGGGCTCAGTGCAGGGGACTGAATGGGAAGGATCAGAGTCAGGTGTCTCATATCTCACCCATCACCCCTTCTGAGGCTAATTGATTCCAGACATGAATAAGGGGCTCTCACATGGGGTCTTGGAGAACCCCTGCCCTGCTCTGGCATCTCTGATGCTCTCCCAGTGGGAGCGTCTGAAGCCCTCCCCCACATCCCATCCTCGAGAAGTAAGCCCCCCATGCAGGATGATGGAGAGAAGAACAGGAAGGGGGGCAGGCAGGGGGGCTCTCTCCTCTGGCTAATCCCCTCATTACCATCTCATAATCAGAATCACGCTTTCAATGTAAATGGGGATGTTAAATATTGGTTTCTCTAGACACAAGCTCCTTTGGAGAAAATTATTGATGCTCCCCTTTTGCCCATGCTGCCGGCCCCTACAGTGAGGGGGAGTGGTACCAATCACTTAGTGAGGGGCTAGGGCCTTAAAAGCTGGGTTGGTGGTGAGGGTGGAGGTGTCAGGTAAGAGGGGGCCAACTGATTAGATTTTAGTTGCCAGGGCAGCCTCAATTTCTCTGATTTAGCAGAATAAACTCATCCAGAGGAAACAAACTCATTTCAAACCAATCCATCAACACTTTGTTGGAGCTGATTGGCTTCTGGCCCCAAATCATTCTGGACTAGAGATCAATAGGGAATTGCAGATCCCAAAGTCAGATTGCTCAGGAAAGGAAGATGTTTGTTCACTGGGGATCTCAGCTCCTTGCCCTGTTTCTATTGCTAGAAACCCCTGACCTGCCTCTTGGGGAGCCACCTAGATTCTCCTCTGGACAATTTCTAGACACATAGTATGACATAGGTACAACATCCTTCCACACCCAAGGCTTCATGCTTGCCTTTTTTTCCAGCAGCCTCATGACATAGGGACATTGGCTAGCATTCTCAACTGACAGATGAAGCTAGAGTCATCAAGCAATTCATCCAGGTTCACACAGCTGGTGAATGGCAGAGTCACATGGGAACATGGGCCTCCTGAGTCCAAACTAACTCTCATCCTTTGTGTTATGCTTTCCTTTAAAACTGAGTCTGTCATTTCTCTGCCACTTGTAGGGAGACATAAACCACTTGGTGTTATTTGTGGTCAGACCACAGAGCTGTGTACCTGAGGGGTGGTCATGCAGGTCATGCAGAGGGGCTCTATCCTTTACTGCCTTGTCTACTCTGTTCAAAACCTGTAATGAATAATATTAACATTGTGACTTTTTCTCACATCTGCTTGGCATTTTATAGTTTATAAAGTCCTATTCATGTGTTATATGATCCGATTGTCACAATCACCTTGAGAACCAGTACTGCAGCTTAGTGCTAAGGACACTGGATCTGGAGTCAGCAGCCAATGTACATTCACCTCCCAGCTCCACTGCTTAAGAGCTGGATGACCCCATGCAAGTAGCTGGGTGACCACAGCAAGGTTTTTTGCCTCAGTGTCATTATCTCTGAAATAAAGATGTTAAAAACAGAGCCTACTTCCTAGAGTTATTGGGAAGAATAAATGAGATTATTCTTGGAATAGTAAGTTTTAGTAAGTTTTCTTAGTAAGTTTTCAATAAATGTGAACTATTTTTAAGCAGGGGAAGGAGTATGGTCCCATTTTACAGATGCAGAATCTGAGGCTCAAAGGACTTAATAACGTGTCTAAGTTTACTGAGTTGGCAATGGCAGAGCTGGTTCATAATTCGGGTCTGTAATGAAATCTGTAAGTGATCTGAGACCCACGGCCAAATTTCCCCCAAGAGAAAAGGAAGGGGGCGTTCTGGTGAGGTCCTTTGTGCTGTGGCGAGCAGAGGCAGGGTTTTGTTTTGTTTTGTTTTTTGTTTTTTTTTTTTTTTTTTT
>PVHX01009303.1:0-61431 GCA_004024805.1 Geosciurus inauris | reverse complement strand
TTCCAACTTTATATATGTGCTGCTGAAGGGAGCATGAACTTGCATTTAACTTGGATAATCTTAATAATTAATGATGTTGAACATCTTTTCCTATGTTTGATAGTATATTTAGTGAACTGTCTATTCAAAGGCTTTGCTTATTTCTAAATTGAGTTCTTTTTATGATTGAGTTAGAAGAAATCGAGTTTGTCTTTTTATTTTCAAATGGTACGAATTTTTATAAATTCTGGATGCATGTTCTTCATTAAATATGTGTTCTTTACTAAATACTCTTTCCCAGTCTGTGGTTTGTCTTTTCATTTCTTAGTGGTATATTTTTTATTACAAAAGTGTTTTGTTTTGATAGTCTTTGATATGATTTTTTTTCCAGTATGGTTGCTGTTTCCTCTAAACATTTTATTCTTTTTTATGTTATTGTGTATAGAATTATTTTCATAATTTTATTTTTGAATTACCTGTTCCTGGTGCACATAAATATAATTAATTTTTGTGTATTGATTTAGTATACTGTAAATTAATTGGTGAAGCCATTTGGAGCTGAGATTTATTTTGTAGGAAGATTTTTAATTATTAATTCAGCATCTTGTATGTCAATAGCTTTGATTTTAATGACTTCATCAAGGTATAATTCATGTACTCATACATTTTACCCATTTAAAGATTTATAATTCAGTGGTTTGTCACAGTTGCTTTTAGAACACTTTCATCACCTAAAAAAAAAAAACTCATATTCCATCTCTATATTCCCACCTCTAAATAACCACTACTCAACTTTCTTTCCCTATTCCTGACTGTCATATGAACAGGATTACTTAATATGAGATCTTTTATGACTGACCTCTTTCAGAGTATTACAGTGTTTTCAGGTTTCATCCTTGAGGTACCATGTATTAGTACTCTCTCTTTTTGTATCTCTCTCTCTTTTTTAAAGGTAGCGAAATTCACATATCATGCAAACCACCATTTTGAAATGGTCCAGTGACATTTAAAACATGCACAATGCTACCACCACTTCTGTAGTTTCAGAACTTTTTCATCACCCCAGAAGAACACCTTGTACCATTTAAGTAATCACTATCCATTCCTGGCTCCCCCTGGCAACCACTAATCTGCTTTTTGTCTCTACTGATTTACATTTTGTGGCTATTTCATATAAATAGAATCATATAATATGTGATCTTTTGCATCTGGCTTCTTTCACTTAGCATAATATTTTTGAGGTTCATCCAAGCTGTAGCATGCATCAGCACTTCATTTCTTTTTATGGCTGAGTAAAATTCCATTGTATGATAGACCACAATTTGTTTATCCATTCATCTGCAGACGGACAATTAGTTTGTTTCTACTGTTTGTTATGAATAGTGTTCCTACAAACATTCATGGCAAGTTTCTGTGTGGACATATGTTTTCATTTGTGCTAAGTCTCTACCTAGAAGTGGAATTGCTGGGTCATATAGTAATTCTGCACTTAAGTTTTCAAAGAATTGCCAAATTGTTTTTCAGAGGGGCTGCACCATTTACATTCCTATCAGCAATGCATAAGGATTTCTGTTTCTCCATACCCTTGCCCTCATTAGCACCTATTATTTTTCAGTTTTGTGGAGTTTTTGTTTGTTTTTTGTTATTGCCATCCTAGTGGATGTGAAGTTGCATCTGGTAGTTTTAATTTGCATTTCCCTAGTGGCTAATGATACCCAACAGCTTTCATTATTTCATGTGTTTATTGGTCACATGTAAACTTCCTTGGACAAATATCTATTCAGTCTTTTTCTCATCTTCATCTTTAAATTTGGTTGTCTTTTTGTTTCTTTTCTTTTTGTGGTGCTGGGTATTGAACCCATGGCCTTGCATATGCTAGGCAAGCACTTTACCACAGAGCTACATCCCAGCCCAGGTTATTTATCTTTTTGTTATTGAGTTTTAAGGATTCTTTGTATATTTACAAAAATGTGATTTGCAAATACTTTCTCCTATTTTTTTGTAGTTTTTTTTTTCACTTTCTTTTCTTTCTTTTTTTTAACGTGGGAAAGAGCATTTATTCTGCTTTTGCAGAAAGGCAGGGCAACGCAGGATAGGCAGGCTTAGGATTGGGGATGTAGCCCTTTATGTATTTGTTTCTGCCCCCCACATTGGGGGGCGGGGCTTGAACCCAGGGCCTTGCATATACTAGGCAAGCTTTCTACCACTAACTATAAGCCCAGAGTCTTTTCATTTTTTTAAAAAAAATTTTTTTGAGTTGTAGATGGTCATAATATTTTTATTTTATTTATTTTTATGTGGTGCTGGGAATCAAACTCTGTGTCTTACACATGCCTCATGCAAGCACTCTACCACCGAGCTACAAACCCAGCCCCTCTTTTCACATTCTGATGATTATTTTGAAGGAAGTTAATTTTTTATTTATATTTATTTATTCATTGGCAGTGCTGGGGATTGAACCTAGGGCTTTATACATGCTAGGCAAGTGCTATACCATTCAACTGTATCCTAGCCCTTTTTATTTTTTGAAATAGGGTCTTGCTAAGTTCCCAGGATGGTATTGAATTTGTGATCCTTCTGCCTTAGCCTCTGAGTAGTTGGAATTATAGGTATATACAACCAACCACACCTAGCTAAAGTTTTTATTTTTTATTTTTTTAAAGTATTTTTTTAGTTGCTGATGGACCTTTATTTTATTCATTTATTTATATGCGGTGCTGAGAATCGAACCCAGTACCTCACACATGTGAGGCAAGCACTCTACCACTGAGCCACAACCCCAGCCCAAGTTTTTATTTTGATAGACTCCAATTTATATATTTTTCTTCTGTTGCTTATGCTTTTTGTGTCATATTTAAGAATCTTGGCCAAACTCAAGGTTAAATATTTACCACTAAATTTTCTTCTAAGAGTTTTTAGTTTTAACTCTTATATTTAAATCTAGGATAAATTTTGAATTAATTTTGTATATGGTTTGACACACATTTTCCAGTAGCTTCTGGTAGTTTCATTCTTTTGCATGTCATATTCAGTTATCCCCAAGCCATTGATTGAACAGATGGTTCTTTCCCTCATTGAATGGTCTTGGCACCCTTGTTGAAGATCAGTTGACTTTAAGATATATGAGTTTAGTTAAACCTGTAAATGTGTAGGTAAAGCTAAATATAGAATTAACATGTGGCTCAGCATTTCTACTCAAAAAGATTTGAAAACAGGTACTCCATAAATAAATATTAAATAAAGGCACATGTGTTGCTCACAACAGTTCCATTCACAGTAATCAAAAGGTGGAACAACTCAAATATCCATCACCAGATGAATTAGGATGAACTACTTGTGCTACGTCTACATACATACAATGGAATAACGTTCAGCCATAAAAAGGAAGTACCTATACCTGCTCCAATGTGATGAACCTTGAAAACATTATGCTAAGTGAAAGAAGTGAGACACAAAAGATTTCATATTGTGTGAATCCTTTATATAAAAATATCTAGAATAGATAAATCTATGGAGACAGATAGTTAATTGGTGCTTGCCAGGGTCTGGATAGAGAAGGAATTGCTGATGTGAAATCCATACAGGGTTTCCTTTTGGAGTGAAGAAAATGTTTTGGAACTAGGTAGATACAGTGGTTGTGTATAATGTTGTGACTAAATGCTACTGAATTTTTGTCCTCTATATAAGGGCACTAATCCTTTCATGGAGTTTCTACCCTCAGGTATTCATCTAAACTTAATTAATGCCCAATGACCCCGCCTCCTGATACCATCCCACTGGGTGTTGGGGCTTCAGAATACAGAATTTGGAGGGACACATACATACTTAGCAAAGCCTTCCTATGATCTTCCCAGGGCTTTCCCCATCACAGCTACTTGATGTAGCTGCTCTACCGTCAGATGTTGCCAGACTGTCTGTCCTTCGACTTTTTCCTGGAGCACTTTGTCTTCATGTTACAGTCTGAACCGTAGGTCTGCAAGCATGCTCCACAGCTGTTGTCCTAGAAGTTCAATTAACTCTTCTCAGCATTGAATTTATTTCCTGGATCTCATGTCTTCTTTCTTGGGTTTACATTTTTATTGTGGTGACACATGTTCTCCACTAGCTGTGTGAAAGCATATGTTTGAGGTAATTTTTTATATGTTTCTGAAGCTATTTTTATTTTACTAATACTCTTATTTGGCTGGGTAGAGACATCTGAGTTGAAATTCACTTTCTCTTGGAATTTTGAAACTGTGACTCCCATCTGCTAAGATTACAGTTAAGAATTTGATCCTATTCTTGTTCTTGATCTTGCCCTTTCTGAAAGTGAATCAGATTCATCTTTGTGATGTTCTGAAATTTCACAGTGATTCAAGGTGGCATGGTCTTTTTTTCTATGATTCTCCTGGGTGTTTGGGTCCTTGAGATTTTCTTATAGTATTTCTTTGATATTTCTGAAGAAAAGGTTAGATCTGATTTCATCATCATTTTCTTCTATTGCATAGCTCTTTGTATAACTTACTTTACTTTTCAGGGGATCAACTCACTTTCTTGACTTTCTATTGCATTTTTTAAAAAATATTTTTTAGTCGTAGATGGACACAATACCTTTATGTATTTAGCTTTATGTGGTGCTGAGGATCAAACCCAGTATCTCATACATGACAGGTAAGTGCTCTACCACTGAGCCACAACCCCAGCCCCTCTATTGCACTTCAATATTAAGAATCAAAACTCTAATTTCCAAGACCTCACTCTTGTTTTCCAATGGTTTTCTTTTGCTGTTCCCTTCTCCCCCTCACTGTGCTCCACTCCCTGCTTCCCTTCTATTACTACCGTTGCTTTTCTCTGTTTCCTCCCTTTTTCCCTTCCTTTGTTGGTCCCCTCCTCTTTTTCTCCATCCTTCCTGTAATTCTGCCCCCATTTTCCTCTCACACCCTGTTGTTATATCTTCTCTTATCTCTGAGGATAAGGATTATGGAGTTTTTAATTTGTTCTTTATTTGCTTTAGTTTTCTTCTGCACAAGCATCCTCCCTCTTTTCCTTAAGTTGCTTTTATCCCTGTTTTTGCTTTTTTTTTTTTTGTCTCAAGATATCCATTCATCTTTTTATGAACAAAGCTTTATAAAGCTGATTGGAAACTGTGTTATGTCCTGGTAGACTTCACTATATTATAGAGTGGCAGAGCAGTGAGCACAGTTGCCCAGATGGCAGAGTTTCTAAGTTTTTGGAGGAGCTGTTCTGTTTCTTCAAAGAATAAAGATCTTTCAGTATCTTCCATGTAAATCAATGTTATTCTTTATATTATTTATAAGTTTAGATGTTTTAACATCACATTTTCTTTTAGAGATGCATAGCTCAAAAAACAAGGGGACTTGATTCTTTCCATCTGTTACCAATCTATGAGGGTTTGTAATAACCCTTATTTAGAATAATTTGAAGGTGTCTACTCTGCTAATAGATGTACAAAATACATTAATTAACCCATACACTGCATGTGGTACCTCGGTGGAGGCTGGGGTGGACGACTAATGTATGGACATGTAGTGTGCCTTCTAGGACATATGAGCTATATATAAACTGGCATAAAATAAGGCAGGAAATCATAAGTGATTTCCTACATACACAATATGTAGCCTTGGGCAAGTCAAAATCCTCTCCTGAGCCTCAGTTTTTTCATGAATTCCACTGTATGCCAGGCTGTGAACTGACACTGGAATAAAATAGCAGATAAAAAACAAAGCTCCTAGCGGGGCATCATGACGCACACCTGTAATCCCAGTGGCTCTGGAGGCTGAGGCAAGAGGATTGTGAGTTCAAAGCCAGCCTCAGCAAAGGTGAGGTGCTAAGCAATTCAGTGAGACACTGTCTCTAAATAAAATACAAAAAGGTCTGGGGATGTGGCTCAGTGGTCAAGTGCTCCTGAGTTCAATCCCGGGTACCCCCAAACCAAACCAAAACCAAAACCAAAACCAAAACAATGCTCCTTCTCTCCATGGAGGAAATATTTGTTATCTTCTTTATTAGCTATGATTGTTTTAACACTCACACTTTTTTTTTAAATGTACTACAACTGACTTTTTTTTTAATACTTTTTTAGTTGTTGATGGATCTTTCTTTTATTCATTTATTATTTACATGTGGTGCTGAGGATTGAACCCAGTGCCTCATGCATGCTAGGCAAGCACTCTACCACTGAGCTACAGCCCCAACCTCACACTTTTTTTTTAATACTGTGGCATTTCTATGTATAGTATTGAAATAATACTAGCACATACTTCTGTGTCCATACATTATATTTTAATGGTCACTTAAATATTTTATGCATATACACCATTTAGTTACTTGAATTTAAACTTGAAAAGGTTAAAAGTTTAATGAACTATAATAGATTGGAAAATTAACTAAGACAGTATTTGTTTACCAGAATTTACTTGGACCATGTTTCTTTTAGTGTGGAACTACTAGGGTATGTTTAAATATTCCATCCTCAGCTTTTGGCCATAATCTTTGCTGATTGTTGTTGTTGTTGTTGTTTTGGTACCAGGGATTGAACTCAGGGACACTCAACCACTGAGCCACATCCCCAGCCCTATTTTGTGTTTTATGTAGAGACAGGGTCTCACTGAGTTGATTAGTGCCTCGCCATTGCTGAGGCTGGCTTTGAACTCTCGATTCTCCGGTCTCAGCCTCCCTAAGTGCTGAGATTACAGGCGTGCGCCACCGCACCTGGCTTCTTGTTTTTTTACATTACCTCTTGTGTTATAGGATATTGTTAACATCTAAATCTAGGAATTGAAATTCCCTAGAAAAAGGCTGTAATAGAAATTTCTATGCTTCTGAGATTTTTAGAACTCAAAGAAAATCTTTTTATAATTCATATTCTTGAAGTGATATGTCCATAAGGGCACTAATAGTTGCTTACCTCTCTCTTTTTCTCATTTTAGGGAAACTAAAACCAACAGTGGCATTCATGTCAGGAAAATTGAAGATTAAAGGAAACATGGCCCTAGCAATCAAATTGGAGAAACTAATGAATCAGATGAATTCCAGACTGTGATGGCAAAGAAACAAAAATGTTGACTGCTATGCTTAAGAAGTAAAAAAAACCTCAACAATTAGCATCTAATGTTGTTGTCTTCCCTATTGTATGTTAAAAATATGCATGTCTATTCTGGAAAAAATAGATTCTACAAGACTCAAAATTGAATTGAAAGCAGCTAGCCTAATGGGTGCAATGGCTCATGCCTGTAATCCCAGTGACTTGGGAGGCTGAGGCAGGAGGATCACAAGTTTGAGGCTAGCCTGGGCAATTTATCAAGAGGCTGTCCCAAAATGAAAATTAAAAAGGGTTAAGCTCAGTGGTAGAACATCCCCTGGGTGCAATCACCAGCACTGGAAAAAACAAAAAGTTTGAAATGATACAGCTACTTAAAAATCAAACAAAACAAAAACAGCTAGCCAACCAAATATAGACTTCATTAAGTAGATTTCTAAGATATTCTGTTTTTTATATTTTCAGGATTTTCCTCTGAGCCTACTATCTCTTTCATTGTCTTCTTTTAGGAAAAGTACATATTATGAACAATCATGATTAGCAGTAAAATTTACTATTTGCAAAGCTTCTTCTGATGTAAATTGAAGCTAATTGTGTTAAAATTTTAAATTTTGGATTGTATACTAACGTGAATCTTAATGCTGTTTTGGATTTTTATATGCTGAATTTATAGAAAATATGTGCTTTTCACAGAAATCACATAATAAACTGCTTAATAAATACTTGTAAAAGCTAATGAAATAAAAAGTTTTTCATTTTGTCAACTAGCTTTTCAGATATAGTAATCTTCAGGAAAATATTAATATAATTCAACTAATTGCAGTATGTATCCTATTTGAGTATGTAAAAAAACAAAAACAAAAACCCACTTTCTTTTGCTATTGATTTGCCTGATCTGGGTATTTCACATAAATGGAATCATGTAGGACCTTTTGTGACTGGCTTTTCCTTAGTATGTTTTTGAGGTTCATCCATGTTTGTTATGGTTTGGATCTTTAATATCCCTGGAAAAGCTCTGGTGTTAGGCAATGCAGAAATGTTCAGAGGCGAAATGATTAAACTATGAGAGCTTGTAACCTTACCTGTGGATCAGTCCATTTGATGGATTAATAATTTGGATGGGCTATATGGTGGTAACTATGGGCAGGTGGGGTGTGGTTGTGATTGGAGGAAGTAGGTCACTGGGATGTCCCTTTGGGGATTATGTATTGTCCCTGGCTCCTTGTCTTTCCTGTTTCTCAGCTGCCATGGACTGAGCAGTTTTCTGCTGCCATACCTTTCTGCTGTGATGTTCTGCCTCACCTCAGGCTCACAGCAATGGAGCTGGCCTACCATGAATTGAATCTCTGAAACTGAGCCAAAATAAACTTTTCCTTCTCAAAGTTATTCTTGTCAAGCATTTTGGTGACCGTGATGAAAAGTTGACACAGTGTTATAGCATTGCATTAGTGTCATTAATTTAATATAGTTGCTGCTTAGATACCCATTTTTAGGATTGATATGTTATCTGAAACCCGGTTGTACCCTGTCATCTTTGACCTAGTTAAAACTTCCTCTTCCTGTGTGGTAGTTTGTGATATAACCAACTTTTTCCTTATCCCAGTGACTCAAAACCCAACATATTTCACAACTGCTGACCATGATAAAATTTAATGGTCAATACCAGAGTTCTGTAAATTAATTCTCCCTTTTTGCAAGTATTTTCTTTAAACCAGCCAATTCATATCTTCCTCGGAAAGTCTAGGACACAATGCCAGTGGACCTTAATAAGTGCATAGTCCCACAGATTTCCCTTCTCTCTTCCTCTTTTCCTCTTGTCTTTTTCTTTTAATATTTATTTTTTAGTTATAGGTGGACAGAATATCTTTATTTTTTTTATGTTTTATGTGGTGCTGAGGATCGAACCCAGTGCCTCCCGCGTACTAGGCGAGCACGCTACCACTGCGCCATAACCCCAGCCCTTGTCTTTTTCTTCTTTACCTGCTTGTTGAGCTTCTTTCTATTCCCAGACTTCGTGTCAGTCCTGTCAGCATTTCTGACTTTCCTGGGATCTGGGAGTAATAAATTTGTGTTTTGTCCATTTTGGTTTTTGCCTCATTATGTCTTAACAGAACTGAACCTAAATTTCTCCTGGCCAGGATTCTCCTAGAAAGTGGCCATTTCAGCTTATGGTCTCTTTACAGAGAGACTCTAAGAACAAATTAGAAGCAATGGGACTGGGGATGTGGCTCAGTGGTAGAGTGCTTGCTCAAGTATGGGTTCCATACCTAGCACAAGGGGGAAAAATTAATGAAAGAAGAACAAAACAAGAGTTGAGCAGGTGGCATGTACATGTAGTCTCAGCTACATATATATAACGACTTATTTCACTCAGAATGTCTTCCAAGTTCATCCATGTTATAGCATATAACAGATTTCCTTCTGTTTGTAGAGCTGAATAATATTTCATATATATATATATATATCTCACATTTTCTTTATCCATTCCACTCATCTGTCAGGGCTGCTTATACCTCTTGGATATTGTATATAATGCTGCAGTGAACATAGGGTGCCGGCATCTCTTAAGACTCTGCCTTCAATTCTTTTGGATATGTATTCAGAAGTGAGATTAGATTATATAGTAATTCTATTTGTAATTTTTTGAGGCCCCTCCATACTGTTTTGCATAGTGGCTGCACCTTCTCACATTTTCATCATCAGTACACAAGGGTTCCAATTTCTCCACAGAATCACATCTTTGGAATATGTAGCAATTAACTAGGAGATTTTTGATTGTTTTGTACAAACGTATCAAAAACATTAACACATTAATTTTATTCATCCTATCCCAGGAAGGGTGTTGATATGGGAAGGTATTATCAACCTCGATGAGCTTTAGATTGAGAAAGGTTGACATAAGAGAACTTACTAACAGTGCAAGCTAGCTGCGAAGATTTGGAATGATCTTGGATTCTTTCTCTTTTGTTCAGTCATACTCTTCCTTTACCTACCTCAAAGGTAAGAGTAAAGGTTTTACTGTTATAGATGGAGTGAGGCCAAGATGTGGGCACCACATAAGATTAATCAGACATATTGCAAATGTTGTTACCATTATTATTGTTTTGAAGATAGAGTTGTGAATATAAAGGGAATTAAGAGCATGGACTCTGGAGCCAGACCGCCTGGGATGAATCCTAGGCTCCTCTAGCTACTCTCTATATGATCTTCAACAGATTTCTTAATTTTTCTTGGCCTCATTTTCCTTATTCAAAATATGGTAATGCTGGGGCTGGGGTGTGGCTCAGTGGTAGAGTGCTTGCCTAGCATGTGTAAGGCACGGGGTTCGATTCTCAGCACCACGTATAAATAAATAAAATAAAGGTCCATTGACAACTAAAAAAAAATGTTTAAAAAAATATGGTAATGCTAGCAGCACCCATTTGGTAACAGTTCTTTGGATTACATAAATTTTCATTAAGCACTTGGTGCAAACCTGGGTACTAGGTAAGTGCTGTGAAAGTGTTTGTTAGATAAAATAAGGGTGCAGTCTCGCCTCTCTTGTGCCACGTCTTGTGAGAGGTGTTCTGGTGTCCCTGGGGTGCTCGAACACTAGTCGGTGCGAGCTTTAGATGTTATTAAGCAGTCCCCGTCCCTCAGTGGGATGGGTGTGTCACAGGTGAATGTTAGGCATCTCCAAGGGGCAGCAGTGGCTGTAAGCTGTGTGTAGTACGTCGGACAGAAGGGTTCCAGCACGTCCCCGGGTGTGGAGGAGACTCTACTCAGTGCTTTATAACAGGTGCCACGCACGTCACGAACGGAGCAGGTTCTGCCTGCTCCCTGCGTTTAGGTTGGGGTGTGGGGCACTTGAAGACAGCAGGGACCTCAGGCCCGCACTTGGGGACGGCGGCGGTGCTGAGCCCCTCGGAACGCGGCTCCCACACCTGTCCGGGCGGTGGGACCTAACTCTGGCACGCGTACGGAGGGTGTCCCAAACCTCTCGAGCCAGTGCGCCCGCAGCGGCGAGCGCGCGCGTGTGCTGCGGGACGGTCGGTCCGCACCACCTCCGGGCAGCGCCGACTGCGAACGCGGTGCACGTCGTAGGAGGTGTCGTTACACACTTCCTGTGGGTCTCGCCGACCACGGCGCGCTTCCGGTGCCGGCTGGAGCCCGGGGTCCGAGCCCCCGCCCCGCGCCCGGCCCCGCCCGCGCCCCGCCCCCCGCGCTCCGAGCCGGGCGCGCGGAGCCCGGGGCGCACGGAGCGGCGCACGCCGGTGGCTGAGCCAGGCTGGCGCCCGTGCCCCACGCCTGCGCCGCCATCCGTCCGCCCGCGGGCGCCTTCCTCGTTCCACTTGCCTTCGGTGCCCGGCCCTCCGGCCGCTCTCCTGCCCCCTCCCCTCCGTCCCGCCCCGTCCAGCCGGGGCTGCGCGGCTCCCGCAGGCCCCCCGCCGCCCGCGTTCCTATGGACAGACGCACAGACACCTGCAGGTGGGTGAGAGCCCGCGCGCGGGGCGGGGACTAGAGCGCCGACGCGGCGACCCGGGCGGGGAACCCCTTTGTGTGGGGGCGGCCGCGCCGTGACCTGGCTGAACCCTCCTTTTGTCTCCTGTGGGGGAGCGAGGCCGGGGCGAGGGCAGAGACCCGCACGGCTGGACGTTGGCGGCTGAGGGTTTGGTGGTCTGGGTCTGGGGGTGGAGACCGGGCCGGCGGGCGGGCTCGCGGGCGGGCGGCGGCGTTTCGCGGGCCGGGCGCCCCGCATCTCCCGTGGCGGCCGCGGGCGCGCTGCGGGGGTCTGGCTCCCTGCTCCTGCTCGCGGGTCTGATGAGGTGGGCAGGAGGGCGGGAAGGCGGAGAAGAGGTCTGCCCTCCTAGTTTCCAGGTCCGAGATGGTCATGGAGAAGGAGAGGTGGTTCAGGGCTTCGCCCGACTTGTTTCCCTCGGCGGAGGCTCGCCGAGGTGCGTTTGGGGCGTGTGTGAAGGAACGTGCACCGCTTCGCTCCCTTATTTATTGTTTCTAACGGAGGAGGGCTTTCTCCGAAAGGCTCTTCCGTCCCCCACCCCCATCTGAGGCTGCGCACAGTGATTTGTGTTTGTTATCAAATATATCAAGGAACGTAGTCCCCTGGGTAGGAGGAGGTTGGGCTGACCAACATGAAATCAAAATAAGACCCAAATCAAAGAATGCTTTTGGCTTTCTGTTGCCAGTTTGTTTTTGAAAAAGGTTAGACTCGTACTTCAAGGGGAAAAATGAGCGTGGTTGTGATTTTTACGATTATATTTATGTTTTTGTTTTGAAGTTTCAGAGTAAAGTTTTGTCGTCGTCGTCCTCCCCTCCCCCCCACGCTGGTTAGGATTAACGTGACAATATGGTACTGTCAGGTAGTGACAGCCTCCATGGTGGAGGTTACATTGGAGTGCAATCAACAAGATCTAGCCTTCTGTTCAGGCTAACATCCTCCCTTTACTGGTTTAAGATATGAGATCTTTCACATATGGGGAGAACGTGAATATTACAATTGTGTTTTCTCCCCTGCGATTATGCTTTCCTTATTTTATTGAATTCACTTACATATTCTGTGGATATAACCAAGGATAAAGTTGTTATAGATAGTGTTTTGAAAAGTACCGTAGGGTGATATTTCTGATCTATTAGATGGCTAAGTTGTTTTGCAAACAGTTGTTATATATTTGTAGATACATAACATCCATAAAATTAATTTGACGGATTCAGATTTTTAATGTAGGTGTGGAGTTATATCTTTATATTAATCTCAATCTTCAGCTTAGTTCTGGAAACTTTTCTAACTATATGAGAATTCATATCGACAAACTTAAATCTGACAGTTACCAAGGAGAATTTTTTTTTTAAGCAGTTTTAAGGAGCACTAAGACAATTATAGGTACAGGCATTTGGAGCAAGTGGAGGCTTTCTTTTTAAAAAAGCATTATCGTCTAAACTTGAAGGAAAAAAATAGTGGGAAAATACTTGTTATTTAAATTTCCATCAAGTAAGATGAAATTAATCAGAAAAATGCAATTTAATATATTTTTATTTAGGCAAACTGATTTTTGTCAGTATACCAAGTTTAATATGCCTAAAATAGTGATCTTTTTCTAGGAGAATATTTTATCCACAATTCTTGCCCCAATTACATTAGTAGATTAATATTATCATCATGACTCATTTTATAAATGCCTGACTGTACATTTATACACACTTAAGACCTAGAATAGGCTTCGTAGAGCAGTGACCCAGCAAGCCTCTTTGAGTTGATCAAATTCTATTAGATCTTGCTGTGACTTCCGGTCTAGATTAGGTAAATGAATTTAAACTCTGCACAGAGCTTAATGTGTAGCTCTGGTAGGGCCCTTGACCAATGTCCTTCCCCCACTCCTTTACATTATGAATAGTCCAAAGAGAAGAGATACTAAAATGATGTCTGGCTTTATCCTGAATTGTGGAAGGGAGTTCTAGACCATTTTCAGAATTCTGGCTCTTAAGCTTGTTGAAGTACTAAGAAAGATAAGCTAACAAATTGAATTGCTTGCTTATGCATTTAGGAGACTGTCAGTGGTAGTGATAAGATTTAACAAAGAGTCACTGTGTAAACTAAACATTAACAAAGTGTGGCCTGTATTGAGAATTGGTTTGGCAAAGTTGTAGTTGCGCCTGACAGTTTTCTTGATCAGCACTGTGGTGCCTTTATGTGGCCTGGCTAAAAGATAATATCTAGTTTTCAGGTTTTTTTTATTGATATGTAAATACCATTTTAGGTGTTTGTGTTATAATATTTTGATATAATCAGAAACATTCTAGAAAATCTTACATATATTCAACTTATTTTCCGTTTGGTAATTTGTGTTCAGGAAGGGATATAAATTATCTTCCATTTTTCAGGTCAACTTTTTTTCCTGCTGCTTTTTACATTTTTATAAATAAATAATATTTCCAGAAAATTTGGATTTGTTTAAAATTGGATTTTAAAATACAGCTGACATTTATCAGGTTTTTAAGACAACACTAAGCTGTCCACAGTTAAACTTAATCAACTTTAAAATACGTAGACTTTTCTAGCATTTTCCTGTTTGTTAATTACCAATATATTATCTATATCATTAAAGGATACTTTAAAAATGGCCACTTTGTTAACTGGAACCTTCAAATGATTAGTGTTAGTATTGGTAATAATCAAATTGAAAGCTGCAAAGAAACAGTTTTATTCTTTATATTAGATCTATGACTCTCAGGTCCTTTTCCACATAGTTTTTATAGCTGGATGAGAAGCAAGTTTGACATGAGAGGTGTGGAAGTCAACTCTTTTTCCAGCCTTTTTCAACCTGCATTGTTTAAGAACAGCATGAGCCCAGGCTGCTTGCTGAAAATGCAGAATTCATTCTTGGATTAATATTCTGGTACCAGATGCATGAGGCTGGCTCCAAAGAAGCATTTTCTTTTAAATACTGTCAAAAATAGAGAAGCTGAAGATTGGAGAGAAGCCATTTATTTTGAACAGTTTATTTTATGACAGTTTGTGTTTGTAAAGAAACCTGCTCATAATATTTGCTTACAAGATCTACATAGTTGCCCAAAGAAGCCCCACAGGTTTCTCTTTTTCCTTTAAAAAAGTTTCTGTAGAGCTTAACTCTTATGTGATACTTCTTGACTTTGCTTCTGATTAGTTGATTTATGGACTTTATTTACCAGCATGATTGGAGAATTCTTTTGCTAGACTGAAATTGCACTCTGCCTGGGCTCTGGTCTGTTTCCTAGGTAACAAATGCACTGCATAGATTCCATAATGAGGACTGTGGTTGGCTAGTTACTGTGTAAATTCTGTTGTTTGGTAAAGCTTAGTCTCAAATTCAAATAAAGGTCAAGAAAGCAAAAGTACTGAAAATGCAAATTTTGAAATTTTATTTTGTATCCAGTGCCAACAAGGTTTAATAGGCTTTTCTAGAGAAAAGCAAATTGTGCAGCAGCATTCAAGTTTGTTTTGCAGAGTCCTACACTTAAACAGTTTGAGAGCTTTTTCAGTATTTCATACTGTTTAATGCTATTGGCTCTGGTGACATAGGTATATATTTCAGAAACATGTTATCACTCATGCAAATATTATAGAAAACAAAGGGATGTGGTGACATCAGTAATACTTTTATACTGAAAGGGAAGGAATATATATCTTAAAAGCAAAAAAATTGTACGACTTTACATGAAATGTAACTTTAAAAATAATTGACGGGGCTGGGGCTGTGGCTCAGTGGTAGAGCGCTTGCCTCACATGCATGAGTCACTGAGTTCGATCCTCAGCACCACATAACAATAAATAAAGATATTGCACCCATCTACAACTAAAAAATATATTTAAAAAACAAAACAAAACAAAAAAACCCAAAAATAATTGACGTTAAAACATTAGAGAAACTTTTAAAAACACTAAAAATTCTCACCATAAAATGATACATTTTTCCTCTAGCTTTTTCTTTTCTTTCTGATTTGCCTGAATTTTGATGGGCCTAGCACCAGGGAGCAGGTTTCCCTTATTGTAGTTCCAAGTTAGAGAAGAGCTTTCCTCTGTACCCAATTTTCCTGTTGAGATCTATACCATCTGTCACTCTAGGTGCAGGTCCAAAGTAGTGTGTGTGGAATTGCTAGTAACTATTAAATGTTTGTTTAAAAAAAAAAAAGGAGGAAGAAAAGAAACCTACAAAAAAAAAAAAAAAACCCAGAATTTCACTAAAACCTGTTGCAAATGCCTTTTCACTTGATGCTTGAAAATATTTTTTGTTTGTTAATCATTAAGGATTCTGTTGGTGCAAATATTAAAACACAACTCTTTTTAATTCCAGAGAATTATCCAAAGTTGCCTCTATTACTTTCTCTTGCTTCACCAGATTGTTTTTGAATTATTCATTTACTTTTTAGTTGGATTTTCTTTATCTTCTTGATTTTCCTCAAGGCTGACACTGCTTATTTTTGTCCTTTTCTAATTGTAAATATTGTATCCTTTCACATTTTTCTTACATTTTCCATTGTAAATATTATTGTGATTTTTAGATTTTATTATTGCATTGTATAAGGCATAATCACTACCTGTCAAACAACTCCTTTTCTTTTAGGACTTCATATTTTTAGGATAGAGTTAACAATGTTTGTGAATTCTCACTCAGTTAGGACACTTCCTCCTCCCAGTCTGCATTAGTTTAGTAAGGCTGCCATACCAAAGTTTCACACACTGGGTGGCTTAAACAACAAAAATTTATTTTCTGGCAGTTTTGGAGGCTAGATGTCAGATCCAGATTTCAACAGGATTGGGTTCTTCTGAAGTCTTGGATTATAGGTGCCATTTCTTCCCTGTTTCTTCACATGGTATTCCCTCTGTGCCCTAATCTCCTGCTTTTATAAGGACATCAGTCGTAAGGTGTAGTAGCTCCCACCCATGTGACTTCATTTTACCTTAATTGCCTCTTTTAAAGCCCTTATTTCCAAATATGTCATATTCAGAGGTGCTAGGGTTTAGGACTTGAACAGATGAATCTGGGGAGGACACATTTCAGCCCATAACGTAGCCTGTCCCCTACACATTTTTTGCTGTAGGTATATACATGCATACTTCATTTTGTATGTGTGATTTCTTCTGGTTTCATCTTTTTTTTTTTTTTTAATCTCCAACAGATTTATTTTTTAAAGGCATGGATTTTGAGAGGAAAAAACATGGGGCAGAGAAGTATGTAATAGAAAATGAAAATATAGCTGTTTTGCTAATTGTTTTGTAACCAAAACAGGTACAGAGAATGCTCTGTGTAAAACAATAGGGCTTCAAAGATAGCAGGGTGTGGTGTGATGGTGCATACCTATAATCCCAGCTACTTGGGAGGCTGAGACAGGAGGATTGCAAGTTATAGGCCAACCTCAGCAATTGCAAGTTAGAGGCCAGCCTCAGCAACTTAGTGAGACCCAAAATAAATTTTTTTAAAAAAGGAGTGGGGATGTAGCTCAACGATAGAGAGCTTGTGTATCATGTACAAGGCCCTGAGTTGATCTCCAATACTGGAAATTAAAAAAAAAAAAGATTGAAGTGTTCCCTCAGCAAGGCCGATGAGTTTAGTTTTGTTGTATAATATTGTGAACTTTAGACTGCAGTCTTTATTTTTGAATGGATTATTGGGTTTGTGGTGTAGTTCATGCTTCTACCTTGGGCTAGAAAAAACTGGTGAAGTGTTTGGGTTCATGTGTTGACATGTGTTAACATACTTACCAAAGTTCCTCCCCAGTATGCTTGAGCCAGGTAGGGTTGTACTTGTTAAACTCCTTGTTATGCCCACATCTGTGTGTGCTATTTCTCCAACACCTGAATAGCACTCTCTTCCGAGTCTTTGAATCACTTCTCACATGTCCACACTTCTGATTCCCACCTTTTGGTTGCACATGGCTGACTGCAGCCTCACCTCGGGGAGGTGCTGACATGGCTCAGACAGGGCGGGAGCTCTTGTGGCTATAGAAGTTGTGGCATATCTTAGTCATGGCACATCTCTTTGGACTTTATTACTCAGTTGCCAATTTGTCACTGTCAGGCCCCCAAATGGAGTAATCTGATCAACCCTATATGCTATTAAAAATAAAGCAGATGGTTAAAGGTTTTATTTTTTTCACTCTTCATGTTCATTATTTTTAAATACTCTGTTTTGAATGGTTTAGAGTTGAAGGTTCTTAATTGGTTTTGTAACACTAGAGAATGTCATGATGGTCAAATTTAATGGAAATGCTAACATCATTTTCTTGTGAGTTCTGAGGACATGTTTCTTTTGATTGTCTGTTTCAGATATTGGTCTCGCTGCTTTTATGGTAAGTTCTACACCATCCTGTCATTTCACCCATTCCTTGTTTGAGACTCCTGAATTCCTTGTTTTAGGGCCTCTCCTGAAATCCAAATCTTTGTATCCAGCTGCCAACCAAGCATATTTATTTGGTAGTTCACAAGAATTTCACATTTGACACGTCCTAGAGTTGACATGATATCTTCCTCTCCAAATCTGTGTCTTACGTCATATTCCCCAGCTCAGTAAATGGTGCCACCTTCCATCCATTTCCCAACCTAGATACGTAGGAGTTTCTGTGATTCCTCCGTTATTCTCAATCCTTTTTTTGGTTCACAAACTCTTAGATTAGTCTGTTCTTGCTGCCCAGGATGTCTCAGTTCTGTTTGACCCTACTGCTGTTACCATTGTCATTAAGTCTTAATTCTGCAGTTAAATGTATTCACTGTGCAACATAAGTCCTTATGGTAAAGCTTCTATAATCATTTACTTGTCTGAAGTTCACCAAATCCTCACAAATGGCTCATGTGGAAAATATCCTTTTTAATATGTAAAACTGTTAAAAATGTGTAAAACTGGGGCTGAGGTTGTGGCTCAGTGGTGGAGCGCTTGCCTCGCATGAGTGAGGCACTGGGTTCGATCCTCAGCACCACATAAAAATAAATAAAGATATTGTGTCCATCTACAACTAAAAAATAGTATTAAAAAAAATGTGTAAAACTGTTCATTTGTAGCTTTTATACTTGAAGGCCAGTTTGGCCAAATAAAAATACTTGTACTTGACTCACATTTTCTTCCATCAAGTATCTTGAAAAATGGGATTGGCAAACTTCTGTGAAAGGCCAGCTAGTAATTATTTTAGGTTTGCAAGTTACAGGTCTCTGTCACAATTACTTAAGAGCAGCTGTAGAAAATGTGGAAATGAACTATCATGTGTGTGTTCCAGAAGATTTTATTTTTAGAAACAGGCAGTGGGCTGTATTTGGTCCACTAGTCCACTAGTTGACTGAACCTTTTTTGTTTTTTTTGGGTGCCAGGATTGAACTCAGGGGTACTTGACCACTGAGCCATATCCCCAGCCCTATTTTGTGTTTTATTTTATTTTATTTTATTTTTTGGTACTGGGGATTGAACTCAGGGGTACTCGACCACTGAGCCACATCCCCAGCCCTGTTTTGTGTTTTATGTAGACACAGAGTCTCACTGAGTTGCTTAGCGCCTCGCCATTGCTGAGACTGGCTTTGAACTCGCAATTCTCCTATCGCAGCCTCCATAAGTGCTGGGATTACAGGCTTGAGCCACCGTGCCTGGCTATTATTTTGTGTTTTATTTAGAGACAGGGTCTCACTGAGTTGCTTAGTACCTTGCCATTGCTGAGGCTGACTTCGAACTTAAGATTCTCCTCTCTCAGCCTCCCTAAGTGCTGGGATGACAGGTGTGCCCTACTGCGCCTGGCTTGACTGAACCTTTTTTAAAAAATAAAATATAGTTATAAATGCATATTAATTGTACAAATTGAGGGTTTCACTGTGCCTTTTCCATACATGCATAGTGTACTTTGATCATGTCCATCCTGCTGTTGTCATCCTCCCCCAACCTCCTTCCTCTACACTAATAATCCCTGTTTTACTTTCAGGTCATGCTTTTTGTTTATTTGCTTTAGTTTCCACATATGAAAGAAAATATGCATTACTTGTCTTAACCAAGTCTTATTTAATTATATTTTGGTAGTAAAATGTGTTTCAAACTCTAAACCAACATGATTTTCTTTCTTTTATAAGTAACTGTCCTTTTTGCCTAGATGCAAAAAGTACTTTTTTGTTTATCTTTAAAAGCAGTAATTTTACTAGAATATGTCTGCATGTCGACTGTTCTCTATTAATTTCCTCAGAGACATAATGCTTTTTTTAAATATTAGCCTAAATATATTTTTTATACTTTTGTTTGTTATAGTTCTGTAGTATTGTTTTCATTTTCTTTTTCAGGTATCCTGTTACATGTATGTTGGATCTTCAGTACTTGTCTTTATGTCTGTACCTTCTTCAAGTTCTTTTTATCTCAGTTTTTGTGTTTGCTTTATATTTATATTTTCCCCTTCGTATTCTTTAAGACTCTTCATTGTGCTTTCCTTGAAATCTATTAAGTCTAGTGTTTCTTCTAGTTTTCTTTACCTTTCTGAATTCTTTTTTTCCCCTCCCTTTGTATCCTGGATTCTGTCGTTTTTCTTTATTATCTGGCCAGTCTAATTTTTCTTTTCTTTTTTGTAGTTGTAGATGGATAGCATGCCTTTATTTTATTTATTTTTATGTGGTGCTAAGGGGCTAAGGATTGAACCTAGTGTCTCACATGTGCTAAGCAAGCACTGTGCCACTGAGCTACAGCCCCAGCCCCAGTCTAATTTTTTAACTCTTCTCTCATTTATGCTACTCTTTCTTAATTTCTATCATTTTCTTAATTTCCTTTCATTCATTTTGAAATATTATGTTACAGTTCTTATCTGCTTTATGGCCATTTAAAAAATTTTTTTGTGATGTACTTTCCTTGGTTATTGGTACGTTATTTGGTTCTTTTTAATCTTCCTTCTCATTGTACCTTTTCATAAGGTTAGACTAATTCTTTTTCTCTTGTTCATATTTAGATTAGGTGGATTTGCCTGTATTTTAGGAGAAGCTTCCTGTTATGAAAACCAAGATAGTTTTCTTAGTTTTATGGGTTGAAGATTTTTCTCCTTTGTTGCTTATGTGAAGTATTTTAAAATATGGCCATTTGGAGTTGGAGTACACTCCTGTAGAAGGCAGAAGGATCACTTGAACTCAGGAGTTCAAGGCCAGCCAGGGTAATATCTGGGTCACATAGCAAGACTGTTTCTCCTGAAAAAAAGTGCTGGGGGTGTAGCTCACTGGTAGAGTGCTTGCCTAACAAGTGCTGAAGCCCTGGGGTCAATCCCCAGCACCAGGAAGAAATAAAGGCCACTCAGTTTAAGTCAAAGTGAAAAGAGTCATTGTACGCTCTCTGAAATAGCTAAATGGAAAAAGATAAAAAATGCCAAATGCTGTGAGAATGTAGAGTAACTAAGTTACTTTGTTCTGCTATTAGAAGTGTAAATTGGCATGGTAAAATAAATTGGTACAAGCAATTTGGAAATCTATTTGGCTGTATCTATTAAAGTTAGATATATGCATATTTTATAGCTCCATAATTCCACTTGAAAAATATATACTTACCAAAATAAATGTACTAGAATGTTCTTAGCACTTTTAGTAATATCACAGAACTGAACTCTGCCCAGTGTAGTATGCAGTCAAGTGTTAACATTGTTGGCCCCAAATAAATCACATCTCCTGGTATCTCATGTTGTCTGCTTTCCCATGTCTTGATTTTGACCATGTAACTTGACCAGTTGGTTAAGTTTTATGCAGCAGAGGCTTGATAAATTCTTACACATTGAAGGAGGGAAACTGTCCTGAGGCTACCATCTAAGGAAGTCCTAAAGTAAGAAAGGTCATGTAGAAGAGAATCGAGGTGCCCCAGCTGAAGACCAGCATTTACTGTAAGTCATTGGTGTGAGGCTGTCTTTGACTATAGGTTAGCTGACTTTAACAGCTAAAAGTAGCTGCGTGAACAAGTCCAGATAAAGTCAGGGAAGTAGCTACTCAGATAATTCATTGAATTGTGAGAAATAAGAAGTTGTTTTAAGCCACTAAATGTTAGGTAGCCTGTTACACAACATTAAACTGACTCAAAATGGATAAATGAATGTTGGTATATTGACGTGGTATTATAGAGCAATGAGAATGAACAGTCTACATCTGCATGCAGTGGTGTGTACGGTCTCAGACATACGTTGAGGTACGGAAGCCAGTACAGTTCACACTAAATGCCTTCACATTCATAACATCCCCAAACAGGGAAAACCCATCTGTTCTGTTAGAAGGCAGAATAGTGGCTATCCCTGGGGGATTAGTGACAGGAAAGGAAAAAGTGGAAGCTTCCCAGGTGCTGGAAATGTTCTTTTTCTTGATCTGGTCCCTGAATACATAAGTATGTTCTGTTTGTAAAGTTGTGAAATGGCAACAAGATGTTCATCTATTTGTTCATTTGTTATTTCTGCCCTTATCTGCTTGTATATTTCGAGATAAAGGAAAAATATGGCTTTTTATGTAGCCTCGATGATATTCTCTGAGGTTGGTCTTTTTTGGTATCTTTCTCTTTTTTATCCCTTGGGAAATCTCTCTGGTCGATTTGGATTCTAGGGCCACAGTTTTCCTCCAAAGAAGACCTCTTAGTAGGTCTTCATGGCCTTGTAGTCTCCTCCAGAAGCCTGAGAAGCTTTATTGGTTGTTCTTAGATACAGTTTCACTTAAATGGGACCTCTCTTTTTGAGGATAATTTTTTGAAAATTTCTTTTTTCCTGTCTCTTATAATCTCTAGAATGCCTCCCTCCCCTTACCTGTCCAGTTGCTGATCACATGCAGGTCATATGTTTGTGGATGTTTTAGCTGTGCTTATTTATTTAGTATTCATGTTACCTTATCACTTCATTTTGTTGAATGTTCTCATTATTCTGTTTGCTCCATCTGTGTGTGTGCACGCACACACAAGCACGTGTGCTGTTTCCTGTTGAGATAATTGTAGATTTACTTGTAAGATATGATACAGCAAAGTTCTTTGCATGTTTTTCTCACTTTTCTCCAGTGATAACATTTTGAAAAACTATATTTAAAATGTCACAACCAGGATATTGACTGTTACTGGGCCAAATTATGGTCCTCCAATTTTTATGTTGAAGCCTTAACTCCTAGAATCTTAGAATATGACTGTATTTGGAGGTAGGACCTTTAAAAAGATGATTAAGATGAGGCTGTTAGGGTGAGCCCTAATCCAGTCTGACTGCTCTCATTATAGAGGAGGAAATTTAGACATGCAAAGAGAAATCGGAGGACTGCACACAGGAAAAACTATGTGAGGACATAGCAAGAGGGTGGCCATCAGCAAGCAAGGAGAGAGACTTAACAAGAAACCAAACCTGCTGATAACTTTGATCTTGGAATTCTAACTGCCAGAACTGAGAAAGTAAATTTATGTTTTTTTAGACATTCAGTCTAGTATTTTGTTATAGCAGCGCTAGCAAACTGATCTTGATACAATCCACCACAGTTGTTCAAATATCCCATTTCACTGATGCTCATTTGTGTGTGTGCTAAGTGCAATGCAGTTTAACACCTGTTTAGGTTCCTGCTTTTACCGGTCCCTCCATCACCCCATCGCTAAACTCTAAAAACCATGAAATTGATCCTTCATTTATGAATTATTTTAATTTTAAAAAATTTATGTAAATGGGAGCATACTATGTGTTATCTTTGGGGATTGGCTGTGTGTGTGTGTGTGTGTGTGTAACATAATTACCTGGAGATACACGAAGGTTGTTGCATGTGTTGGTGCTTTGTTTCTATTACTGACTAATACCTGGGTGTACCATAGTTTAATCATCCATTGAAGGACATCTGGGCTAATTCTAGTTCTTGACTATTACAAATATAGCTGTTATGAACATTTATATACATGTTTTGGCATGAACATAATTTTTGTCTGAGATACATACCCAGTGGTATTAATTGCTGGCTTATTTAGTAATTGCATGTTTAGTTTATTAAGTAACTGCCAAACTTTTCCAGGGTGATTGTATTCACTAGCAGTGCATACGTGATACAGTTTATCCACTCCTTTCCAGCATTTGGGACTGTCACTACCTTATTTTAACTACATTATCTAGTGAGTGTGTAATGTTATCTCATTCAGGTTTTAATTTGCATTCTCTTAACAGCTAGTGTTGAATATCTTTTCATGTGCTTATTTGGCATCTGTGTGTGTTCTTCCATGAAATGTCTACTTACATCTTTTCTAATGGGATTTTTAAAAAATGTTCAGTTTTGAGCTCGTTATATATTCTAGATACTAGTCCTTTATTGGATATGTACTATATAGATACCCAGTCTGTAGTTTCTTTTCCTTATGGGCTTTCACAGAACAAAAGAGTTTTAATTTTTATCAATTCTCCATTTATGGATCATGCTTTTGGTATCAAGTCTTTTTTTTTTTTTTTTAAATATTTTTTTTTTTAGTTATAGATGGACACAATGTCTTTATTTTATTGCTTTGTATGTGGTGCTGAGGATCGAACCCAGGGCCTCACGCATGCGAGGCAAGCGCTCTACCGCTGAGCCACAATCCCAGCCCTGGTATCAAGTCTTAAGAATTCTGCCTAGCTCCAGATCCCAGAGATTTTCTCCTATTTTGTTTTCTACAATTTGTGTAGTTTTACATTTTATAATTAAGTCTATAATTAACTTAGTGCTAATTTTTATATAAGGTGTGAGGTATAGTTGAGGTTCGTTTTTTTGCCGATGGATGTCCAGTTGCTGCAGCACTGTTGAAAAAGCTGTCTTTCTTCCCTAGAATTTGCTCTTGCACCTTTGTAAAATCAGCTGAGCCTGTTTGTGTGGGTCCATGTCCTGATTAATCTGTTAGTGTGCTTGGATTTGAGGAGAGTACAGAATGGAGCCTCTGCCACCGTTTTGCGTGCGTTGCCTCTTACATGCTTGGAAGTCCTTGGTTTATTCTTAAGGTTTTTGTTGTCATTTTTATCTTGGAAGATTGTGTTTTACCTGTTTATCAAAGGGGACAAATATTTGAGTATGTAAAAATGTGCAAAGTGTGCCGTAATCTGATTAGTACCTGCTTTTCCAGTTTATCTAATTTGTAATATAGTTAATACATATTTGCTGTAGGGAATTTACTTTTCTAAATTACTCAGGTTTTAACATATTCTGTTTGTTTTTTTTTTTTTTAACTAACTCACTTTTATCTGATATCTTCAGAAAACAAAGCTCTACTTTAAAAGTGGATTTCTCGTATAACTAAAGTTTAAAGATTTTAATTATTTTTCGTGAAAAAGAGTCCCCAAATGTTGTTTGAGTAAATGTGGCAGTGCAGTTGATTTTGGAAGTCTGCGAAAGGAATTCTCTTCTGTCATCTGGATTAACCCAACAGATAAATTTTCAAGATTATTTTTTCCCTACAAGGAAAATTCTCTTGAAATTTTGAACTTTAGGCCAGTTTTCTGCAACCAATTCAAGAAAAGATCAATCCACCTAACTGACAAATTTATCAAATTTACTGATTTACTGAAATCTTATTTGAACAGCCTTCAAAGATATCTTTGAAATTTTAGCTGAAAGTATTCACATTCTACCTTCAGAGCAGCATTTTAAGGAATGTTCTGCTTTTGAAAATTAAGCATCATACAATAGTGTAGTCTTATATTTTTGTTTTGAATACATTCAATGAATATGAATATGTTAAAGGAAAAGTGTTTGCTCATAAATAACATTCTGTCTATGAATCTATTATTTTGCTTATGAATATATTTAGTATATGACTTCTTGTTATGTGTATATTCTTAAATTATTTTTTAGTCAACTGGTTTGTTTCTTTCTGGAAGTCAAGTCTTACCCAACACAAGTGCTGAGGAGTAATTCAGTGGTAGAGCACTTGGTTTAGCATGTGTGAGCGTCTGGGTTTGATTCCCAGCCATAATGATAATGATGTGTTTATACATTAAGGTATAAAATCTCCACTTTCAGCTGGGACCATTGGTGCATGCCTGTGATCCCAGCAACTTGGAAGCCCGAGGCAGGAGGATTGCAAATTTGAAGCCTACCTGGGCAGCTTAGTGACACTGTGTCTCAAAAAATAAAGGACTGGGGATGTAGCTGTGTGTTAAAGTGCCCAATGCTTAACACAACTTCATTTTCCGCTAATGGAGAAACTACTTCAAAAGTTGACGGATTTTCTTATTGAAAGTTATTTTTAGCCTCAAAATTCATCTTATCGGTTTGCCTTAATAGCATTTTAATTTATTGATTTCTTTCTGTTAATCATTCAAATAGATATTTTGTCTAAGAAACAAGCATTTCTTTATATAACATGTAATAAGCAACAATATTTTGCTAAAAATGAATGATTATAGTTCTGTATAATGCAGTTCTATGTAGTGTTTTTGAGAAACAGGAACACTGATAACAAAGGTCAAGCAACTTGACTATGTAAAACTTTGAACTTAATAAAAATAAAGTTGAGCCGGGCGCGGTGGCGCACAACTATATGTAATCCCAGCACTTTGGGAAGCTGAGACTGGAGAATCATGAGCCTCCACAACGACGGGGAGGCTCTTAGTAACTCATTGAGACCTTGTCTCTAAACAAAACACAAAATAGGGATGGGGATGTGGCTCTGAGTTCAATCCCTGGTACCAAAAAAATAATTTTTTTTTTGAGCCGGGCACGGTTGACACACACCTGTAATCCCAGATGTTCAGGAGGCTGAGACAGGAGGATCGTGTAGTTCAAAGCCAGCCTCTACAAAAGTGAGGTGCTAAGCAACTCAGTGAGACATGGTCTCTAAATAAAATACAAAAAAGGCCTGGGGATGTGGCTCAGTGGTCAAGTGCCCCGAGTTCAATGAGTTCAATCCTCAGTACAAATAAAATAAAATAAAATACAATTAGAAGGAAAGGAACAGTGTAGAAAAACATGGCAGCAGTATGATAGACAAAGAGTGATATCTTTATGGTATTGTATTGCTGTTTTATTTTCATGATTTGCAAAAACCAGGAAAACTCCAATGAATAATAAAATAAAAAACAATTTATAGGAGAGAAATATTCAGTCTCCCTGTTAATCAAACATAAAATACTATGGCAACCCAGAAACATTTTTAAAATTTACCAAATTAGTAAAAATGCAAAATTAAATAAAATTCATTGCTGGTGAGGGGGGAGAAGGGAGGATAAGCAATTATTCTCCCTATGTATTGCCGATGGGAATATGGTATTTATTTTTTTCTTTTAAAACTTTGATATATAATATCAATTTTTTGTGTATATTAATTTTTACAAATTAAATATATTTGGCCACCACTCTGATCAATAAACAGGATGTTACTGGCACCTCTGTGCTCTTTCCAGTATCTGACACAGAAAATAAATATCTTGGCTGATTGCTGAGCCATGTGTATATGTCTAGTTTTAGTAGGTACCACCAGTTTCCTAAGTGCATACTCACACCACCAGTTAAGTATGTGTTCCAGTTCCACTTCTCACAATTATGGGTTTTTTTTTATTCTTGGTACTGGGGATTGAACTCATGGGTACTTGACCACTGAGCCACATCCTCAGCCCTATTTTGTGTTTTATGTAGAGACAGGGTCTCACTGAGTTGCCCAGCGCCTCGCCATTACTGAGGGTGGCTTTGAACTCGCAATTCTCCTATCTCGGCCTCCCAAAGTGCTGGGATTACAGGTGTGTGCCACTGCACCTGACTACAGTTAGGCTTTTGAAAAGCAATTTGACAGAATGTTTCAAGGGCCATAAATATGTTCATAACGGTTTATCTGGTAATTCTACTAGTTGAAAAGATAGGAAAAAATACATGCACAGAAACATTTATTGAACCAGACTAAATCTGGCCTGCTGTGACCCAAACCATTCATTGTCTGTGGCTACTTTTGTGCTATGACAGGATTGAGCAGTTATGATAGAGACCTTGCAAAGCAGAAAATATTCTGACCCTCTCCAGAAAACATTTGCTGCCTTGTATACTACAACATTACTTTTATTGAAAGATTGGTGTTAACCAATACACCCATCAATAGGGTATTGATGACATAAATGTTTGATGGAATTGGATATAGCCACTGACAAGGTTGATTATGGAGATTATTCAGCTAGAAAATATTGAGCAGTTGCCATGTATTAGGTACTTTTCCCAGGTACTGGAAAATCAGTAAAGACAAAAATAGCTGCCCTTATAGAACTTTGGTTTGAATAGGGAAAATGGAGAATAAACAAGATAAATAAGTAAAATAAGTGTAAAGAATAAGTGATAAAGGCTGGGGTGGTGGCCCAGTGGTAGAGTGCTTGCCTAGCATGTATGAGGCACTGGGTTCAATTGTCAGCACCACATAAAAATAAATAAAATAAAGGTAAATGTCCATCTACAACTAAAATTTTTTTAAAAAAAGAAATGATAAGAAAAACAGGGAAAAGGGATAGGAGATACTTCAGGATGAGGGCTTGACATTTTAGATAGTGTTGGCAAGAAAAATCTCACTGAGAAAATGACTTTAGAGTGAAAACTTAAAATGAATGAGAGGGCTTGACGTTCAGGTGTCTGGAGGAAGAGCATTTGAAACAAAGGGGACAGCAAGTACAGAGGGCCAGTTGAGAGTGTGCCTGGTGTGTTCTAGGAGCAATAGGAAGACAAGGGCTCCATCACAGTGAAGGGCACAGCAGCAAGAAGCTGGATCGGGGACTGGTGGTAGGGTGAGCAGGCAGACCATGTAGAACCTTACGGCAAAATGAAAAATTTCTCTTCTGAATTTTTCTCAAGTAGTGAGGAGAAAAAATAATAACCTTTAGGTCCTCTATTTCCCTTCCTTACCTAATCATGAAATTATTTCAAGTCATACCTAAGGAAAAGATTGGAAGAAAATGTACTAAAATATTAACAGTATTAATATGCTGCAGTTATGAGTTATGTGTGTTTCCTTTTGTTGTAAGTTTTAGTCAGCTTTCCATCTGTGGGACCTAATACCTGAGAAAAACAACTTAAAGGAAGACATTTATTTTGGCCCATGGTTTCATACATTCCTGTCTATAGTTGTGTGGCCCATTGCGTGGGACTGTGGTGAAGCACAACATCTTGACAAGCAGGGTGTGGCGGAGCAAGACTTCTCACCTCCGTAGCCAGGAAGCCAGCTGAGTGGGGTGGCCCTAATCAGATACACACACCCAGCAACCCACCAGGCTCCACCTCCCCGAATTTCTACCAACTTCCAGTAGTGCCACAGGAGGAATCTAATACTTTATTTATGTATTTATTTAGTGCCAGGATTGAACCCAGAGGCACTTAACCACTGAGCCATATCCCCAGCCCTTTTTTATATTTTATTTAGAGACAAGGTCTCACTGAGTTACTTAGGGACTCACTAAGTTGCTGAGGCTGGCTTTGAACATGCGCTCTCCTGCCTCGGTCTCCTGAGCCGCTGGGATTGCAGGTGTGTGCCACCATTCCTGGCTAGACACTGAATACTTTAGATCCTCCTCAAATAAGTTGTAATCTGATTTTGGTGGATGGCCGTGTGTTAAACCATGTAGAGATTGTTGGATTTTTTTTTTTTTTTTTGGTACTGGGGATTGAACTCAGGAGTACTTGACCACCGAGCCACATCCCCAGTCCTATTTTTTGTGTTTTATTTAGAGACAGGGTCTCACTGAGTTGCTTAGCACCTTGCTGTTGCTGAGGCTGGCTTTGAACTCAGGATTCTCCTGTCTCATCCTCCCAAAGTACTGGGATTATTAGGCGTGCACCACCGCACCTGGCGGATTTTTAATTATTAAAAAATAATGACTCGGGGCTGGGGTTGTGGCTCAGTGGTAGAGCGCTTGTCTTGCACGCACGAGGCACTGGGTTCGATCCTCAGCACCACATATAAAATACATAAATAAATGAAAAAAATAAAGGTTTAAAAAAAATCTTATAAAAATAAAAAGGGGCTGAGGGTGTGGCTCAGTAGTTAAGCACCCCTGGGTTCAATCCCTGGGACTAGAAAAAAAATTAAAAAAAAAAAAAAAGAGCTGGGATTGTAGCTCAGTGGTAGAGCGCTTGCCTTGCATGCGGGAGGCACTGGGTTCAATCCTCAGCACCACATAAAAATAAATAAATAAATAAATAAATAAAGATATTGTGTCCATCTACAACTAAAAAAAAAAAAAGAGTTAAAAAAAAAATGACTCACATGTTTGAACCAGAAGGAACTGTAGAGATTATCTATCTTAACTCCCCTTATTTGTGGGTGAAGAAATGATCTGGAGAAATGAAGGGATCTGGGCTTCTGGTTCCCTGTGATCAGTATTTGTATCTTTCACTATCATTTAATATGGGACTCTCTGGCACTTTGAGTGGTTTTTGTCATTAATAATTTACTAATCTTGTCTAGGTGCAGTGGCACACACCTGTAATCTCAGCTACTTGGGAGGCTGAGGCAGGAGGTTTGCACATTCAAAGCCAGCCTCAGTGACTTAGCGAGGCTCTAAACAACTTAGCAAGACCCTGCTTCGAAATAAAAAATAAAAAGGGCTAAAGATATGACTTATTGGTTAAGTGCCCCTGGCTTCAATCCCTAGTACCAACAAACAAAAAGCACTAATCTTCATCATAAAAACAAAACTGTTGGAAATAATGAAATCTAAATCATTTTATGCAGATCTTTCAAGTGCCTAAATCACCATAGCAACTATGGTTACCTGCCTGGTTTTAAATTTTGCTTTCTTATTAAACCATGTTTCTGGCCCTTATAAATGCTTAACAGCTCTACTTTTGTTTCCACATTTACAGAAACAGAGATACTACTTAGTATATGCCTCATAGGATTGTTGGGAGGATTAAATGAATTCATGTGGGTAGAGTGCCAGGCACAGGGGTAAATTGTTATTGAAATTTAAATATCTAGAAGAGAAGGTATTTGAATGCCTGATAGTAGAGAAAGTTGAGTTCAATGCATTGTTGAATTGTATGGTTTAAAGTCTATATGTCTCCTTAGTTGGACTTTATAGTTAACACATAGTAGCTTATTAAGAACATTTTCAAACTAACCATTTTAATTAGTATAATAATTTCAAGTTTAGTGTGTTGTTATGGCACATAGATGGTCAGTTCTTTACAATTGGTTGTAAAATTTTGGAGAGAAGGACGTTTATTTGTATTTGAATAGGAGAAATACTGTGATTTAGGTGAGCGGTCTGAGTGGTGATGTGGTGACCTGTGGGGCAGGACAAGTGGTAAAAGCTCAGGCACAGTGTCCAGTCCAGGCAGCCCTAGGAGAAAGCGCGCTTGTTTACTGAAGCAGGCAAGAACTTTGCTTTGTAAGTATCTAGGTCAGGTAGTAAAGAGCATGATTTAAACAGTGTCATGAAGGGGGATCAAATAGAGAGGGATGAGTGGGTTGTAACCCTATCCTTTGAAGTATGCCACCAAAATTCTGGTATTTGGGTGTCCCCTAATCCCAGAGGTTGAAGACTACTGAACTCATAATGACATAATTAAGAATGAATAATTTTTAAATAAAATGAATTTATTTTTTAAATGCATGGTAAAGGTTTCAGTAAAATTTGAAGTGTGGGAAAGATGAAGTTTAACTTATAGAATACTCTGACAATTTGTGAAAACAAATGTCAGATTACTTTTCTTTGTAGTAGTTATAATAATTTTGTATGTGTACTGTTTCCCTAATGTATTTTGTGTTTGTGACCACTAAGGGATTGCACAAAATTCTGTTACTTTTTGTTGGGAAAAATGAAGTCTTTTACTAAACCTTTATAATTTTTACTTTTTCAACCTTTCCACCATTTCTTTTTTTTTTTTGGTACCGGAGATTGAACTCAGGGGTACTCAACCACTGAGCCACATCCCCAGCCCTGTTTTGTGTTTTATGTAGAGACAGGGTCTCACTGAGTTGCTTAGCGCCTCACTGTTGCTGAGGCTGGCTTTGAACTCGCAGTCCTCCTGCCTCAGCCTCCCAAAGTGCTGGGGTTACAGGCGTGTGCCACTGCGCCTGGGTACCTTTCTGCTTCTTTCCCTTTTCTTCTCCCCTTTCATGTAGTTGGATAAATGCAGGTAGTCTGCATGTTTCTGCCACAGTAGCCTAAAAAGTTGTCTTCTTTGCAGAATCATGGCCTATAATGTAGGATTTCTGTGGGCACATTAATTCTGAATAAAAGCTGAGATTAAGTTTAACTAGAAGTGTGGTAGTTTGGGCAGTGCATTCTTAACAAACAGATCTCAGGTATTTTTATATACAGTAGTTATTGGCATTGTAGCAACTGTGGTATTTAATTGAACTTGAAGGTCACTTGGAATTTTCCTAGTCCATTATAATAGCCCTCTGAGAAGGATTTTCTTTTCTTTTTTTTAAAGTGCAATACAATATTTATGATTTAAGGAAATAGCTAAGCTAAGGACTTTTAGAAGCATTTTGGGGGTACATGAAGCAAAGCCATTTGTTTTCCGAGACCCTCTTGAATTAGATTGAGTTAGTCTCTTTCCCATCTCTGCTAATAAACCAGGTAGGTCCTGGTCCAAGAAGTGGCATATGATTTGGATTCCCTCCCATAAGACCTTTGCCAATAATTCTTTTCAGGTCTTAGGTCATACATCATCTGCATATAAGAATGCTCAGGAAGGATATGTGGAATCATAGGTTTTAAGAAATGACTATGATTATTTCAGTTTGACTTTTTCAAATGGAAATTTTTGTTCTGTGTTATACATGTGTAGTACCAAGGGAACTAAATATATACATACTGGGATATCAGTTACCTTTTCCGTAAGATCAAAATGTGACTCTGAGGGGCTGGGGTTATGGCGCAGTGGTAGCGTGCCCGCCTAGCACGCGTGAGGCACTGGGTTCGATCCTCAGCACCACATAAAAAAAAAATAAAATAAAGATATTCTGTCCACCTACAACTAAAAAATAAATATTTAAAAAAAAAAGTGACTCTGAGATACTTTATCTTTTAGCTTTACTCAGTAATTCTTAATCTTTTCATGGTTTTTTCTTTTACTCTTTGAGAATTGGGTAACATCTTTGACTCTTCTCAGAAAATGCACATCTGCACGAACAACATATGGGTTTGTATGCATTTTAGGAAATACAAAGACTTTCCTGATGCATTATGCTGACAGTCTCTATTTTGTGTATTTGCATTTTAGCATATGATTTTCTTCTAAGAATAGAAACTTTCAAGGTTTGAGGTAAGGATTGGGAGAGTAAGCTTCTGAAAATTTTATTTTTTGAGGGAGGAGAGATTGACATAGTATTTTTCTATCAGAAATCCATTTAATTGTTTTTCTGAAAAAATCTGAAGTTGTTTTGCAGTATTGTATGTGTGGTTTAATCATTCTTCAGTGTAGATTATGGAAAAATAGTCTCACTACTAGTGTGTTCACAAAGGCAGTCTAGCAAGGGAAAATTAAAAAGCTTAAATTCTCATTTTCATTGCTAAGGGAATAAAGAGGGAGAATTCATTATGTCAAGCATTACAAATAAGCATGTATTAAAGCAGCTACATATGATGATGGCATATTGTCAGAATACCCCAAGAAAGATAATTTGCATGGAAGATGATTATTCAGTAGGGCTTTAATTTACAAGAGCATTCCACTATTTAATTGAGCCCTTTTACACACACTGCTTCACTTCAGTGGCTTGCGTTTGCTCCCTGCATATGTACAATGCCATAAGGGTAGTTAAAATCTGATTCCGTCTAGCTGGAAGGTGAAACAACAGCTGAAAGTCATGTCATGAAAATATACATTATTAAACATCTGTGGATTGGTTTTGAAATCAGTTTTATGTTGGCTGGTTTGCACAATAAAGCTGATTGTCTAATATTTTTTTTCCTAATAAGATTTTTATATAAGATTATTTGGCTCTGTTGGCCACTAGTCAGTGTTTATGGTTCCTTTTTTTTTTACTTTTACTTTGGTGGGCCATTCACCTAGACTTATTCTTTTGTGAACTAAGCGAACAGGCTGCATTCATAGTTACTACAGAAAGAAAATTATTTGGTCATAAAAAAGGTACTAAAATAAATATTTCAACAAATAGCTGACTTTTCTTTAAAGTGCTAAGAAAGAAGGCTGAGGGTGTAGCTCAGTGGTAGAGCACTTGCCTAGCACATACAAATCAATCAGTAAAATAAAGGTATTATGTCCATCTACAACTAAAGTTTTTTAAAAAATCTCAGGTGCTAAGAAAGATAATTTGTGCTAAGAATACTTATTTATTTAGTACTGAAATTGAACCCAGAGACACTTTACCACTACATCCCCTGCCCCCCCCCCTTTTTTTTACTGGTGCATTATAGTTATGCATAATGATGGGGTTTGTTATTACATATTCGTACGTACACACAATATAACAATATAATTTGGCCAGTGTCACTCCCCAGCACTTCCCTTCCCTCACTTTCTCCCACCCCCGGCCCTTTTTTTCTACTGGTATCCCTTTGATTTTCATGATACTTGCCCCCACTGTTCTTTTCCTTTTTTAAAAAATTAGTTATTTTTAGTTACACATGACAGTAGAGTCCATTTTAAGAAATTTTTTTTTAGTTGTAGATGGACACAAATATCTTTATTTTATTTTATTTTTATGTGGTGCTGAGGATCGAACCCAGTGCCTCCTGCATGTGAGGCAAGCGCTCTACCACTGAGCCACAATCCCAGCCCAGTAGAGTCCATTTTGATAAAAGTATACATGCATGGAATATATCTTATTCTGATTAGGGCCCCAGTCTGGTGGAGGTACACAATGGTGGGATTCACTGTGGTGTGTTTATAAATGTACATGGGAGAGTTATGTCAGATTTTTCCACTATCTTTCCTATTTATATCACCCCTCCCTTCCCTTCATTCCCCTTTGTCTAATCCTCTGAACATCTATCTGTCTCCTCCCCTGCTTATTGCGGGTTAGCTTCCACATATCAGAGAAAATATTCACCCTTTGGTTTTGGGGGATTAGCTTATTTCACTTAGCACGATAGTCTCCAGATCATCATTGACTGGCAAATGTCATAAAGTCATTCTCCTTTATGGCTGAGTAATATTCCATTATTTATATATACACCATCATTTCTTTATCCATTCTTCTGTTGATGGTCATCTAGGCTGGCTCTATGGCTTAGCTATTGTGAATTGTGTACCTATAAACATTGGTATGGCTATGTCACAGTAATATGCTGATTTTAAATCCTTTGGATTTATACTGAGGAGTGGGATAACTGGGTCAAATGGTGGTTCCATTTCTAGTTTTTTGACCCAGTCCCCTCCCACCTTTTTGGTACTCGGGATTGAACTCTGAGCCACATCTCCAGCCCTATTTTGTATTTTATTTAGAGAAAGGATCCCACTGAGTTGCTTAGCACCTTGCTTTTTGCTGAGGCTGGCTTTGAACTTGTGATCCTCCTTCCTCAGCCTCCCGAGCCACTGGGATTACAGACGTATGCCACTGTGCCCAGCTAGCCATAAGAATTTTTTTCTTTAAATTTTAGTTGTAGATGGACATAGTACCTTTATTTTATTTATTTATTTTTATGTGATGCTGACAATTGAACCCAGTGCCTCACATGTTAGGCAAGCGCTCTACCACTGAGCTACAACCCCAGCCCCATAAAAATTTTTAAAAGGATAGTATAGATATGTTTAATATCTTCTCTGTCCTCAGAATAGTGTGTGGAAAGCTTTATCATAGAGAAAAGGTTTTGGATAAGCCTGAGACAAACTCTTTGTGGACATTCCTTCCTTGAGACATTTAAAATAAACATGATTGTGAGAAGCCAATATCCAGGCCTACTCTCAATGAGGAAACTCTGAGAGTATGTGCCAGTAAGGAAACATTGAAGGCCTGCAAATTACATCTGAGACAAGGTAAGGATGTTTATGATTACCATTGTTTTAGGGGTGCCATCAGTGTGATAAGGGAAGAAAAAGAGACACAGATGTTGGAAAGGAAGCCTTACATTGATCACCATTTGCAAAAATAGTGATGGACCCTAGGAAATGAATAATCCTGAGAATAAGATGAAAATCTGAAGTGGAGGGAAGGGAGATTGAAACATTTTCTTTTGGGTGCCTGCCATGCTTTTGGTGAATAGTGTCTTTCTGCTGAAAGTGGAAAGGTTGGGGATGAAATTGTGCAAGTAAGAGGAATGGGAAGAAAGGATTTGGAACAGCTGTTATAATTTTTTAAAAAATTACTTGGAATACCTCCAAGAGTTCAACTGAGAGTAAATTAATATGAAGACACTGAAGTCAGCCAATGGAGGTTGGTGCCTATGAGTCATGATGGCTCCTGGATTCTGTGAGTATAAGCAGTGCCTGACCTGTGTGTGCAGCTTAGTAAACTACCTGAGTGGTTAAAGGATTGGGTCAGCCCCTTCCACAGGGGTTTGCTCCTAAGCGCTGATGTTTTACTCTGTGAGACCCTGATGTTGAAAACTATAGGTCAGTTGTAAGTAAGAGAGAAAAGAAGGATGGGATTGTTTGGGAAGAGAAACCTCTGTATTTATTTATTTATTTTTATTTTTCTTAGTTGTCGATGGACCTTTATTCATGTGTGGTGGTGAGAGTTGAACCCAAGGCCTCACACATGCTAGGAAAATGTGCTACCACTGAGCCACGACCCCAGCCCTCTCTGTAATATTTTAATTTGTCCAAGTCTGTCAATTGTATGTCTCTGATGTGTACAAAAAAAGGCCTAGATTATAATTCCTTATATTAGGGTTGTTATGAGGATTGACTAAATCAGATGTCACAGTAGGTATGATCTGTTTCCCCTTAGTGCCTTGCATTTAGTAAATTCTTAGTAGATAATACATTTTAAAAACAAAAGCAATAACTCCCGTGTGCCTGCTTCTTTCAAATAGCAATCTTGTCTCCCAGACATATCTTTAGTATTCATCATCTTTTCATTTTCTCTTTGCACCCTGTCTCCGTGTCTGCCTTTGCATCTTGAGAAGCCTCTACTTGAACCTGCTGCTATGTGTTCCTGTTTCTCTCCTTTCTTTCACAGCTTTATTTCTCAAATAAATAGGTTACATTGCTGTTTATTCTCTTGTCATTGTCTCTCTAATCCCAGAGAATTTGACTGCTTTTACCTCTGTTCTACTCAGTTTCCACTTAGCTGAATGTAGATGTAAGAAAATAAATAAGTAAACTATGAGGTGACAGTAAGTGCTAGAGAGAAAAGTAATTCAAGGTAGGGGGGATAGGGATGCCAGATATGTTTGCTAATTTTTGTAGTGCAGTCTGGGAGGACCTTTCTAATAAGGTGACTTCAGCAGATAGTGAAGGAACAAATGATGCAGACATGTGGGGAGAAGACCATTCCAAGTAGATAGCACAAAATACTTCAAGTGGAGACAGTGTGTGTTTGAGGAAGAGCAGGGAGGATTTTGCAAATGGAGCAAAGCAACTAAGTGGAGGATGACATGAGAGGGGGGAGTAGGTGACATGTTGGGAGCCCATGGACATTATCTTCTGCTTGCTTCTGTTTCCTCTCTCTGAGTGAGGATGGGGCAGAAGGAATTGGAACTGTGAAGAGATGTCAGTAAGAAAGTGAATGTCAGTTTGAACCAAGCATGATCTGGGGCAGTAGCACCAACCTCACCTGAGAATGTGTTGAAAATGTAATTTGTGGGGTCCATCCTAGATCTGCTGTATTAGAAACTCGAGGGGCGAGGGCAAACAGTCTATGTTTCAACAAGCCCTCTGGGTTATGCCCAAAAAAATTTGAATTAGAGAGCTAAGTATAATTAGCAGGTAGCACTGAGGACCCACTTGAGTTTAATGGTCTTAACTTTAATGTGAAAATAATCATTGTTATATTGAAGCAAGAAGGAATTAGGGAATTGAGTGTGTGCAAGGTATTGTTTAAAATGACCTACCATACTATCGAACCTGTATAAAGAAAGAAACAAGGACAGGGCATGTGGGGACAACGGAAAAAGGGAAGGATCAATTAGGTTAAAGAACAGGCTAGTGGAAGAAATTCTGACATAGATCTGATTGATTCCAAATTTCAGTTATTTTCCTTTTCCATAACCAGTGTTTCTTGACTTTAGAATTTTATATCAGAACAAGTAATTTTGAATCAAAAGTTTTGCATTCAAGTCCTACGCTTACTTTTATCTGATCTTGGGTCAGGTACTTAACCTTTCTGAACCAGTTTCAGTGTATGTACAGTAGAACTAGACATAACTAACAGTTAAGCCTCACAGTTGTTTAGAGCATGAAATAAGAAAATTTTTTAAAAAATGGTTTGTGAAATATGGAGTCCTCTCTCCTAGGACTCCATAGTGAGACCTCTACTCTTCCATATTACCTTTGTCCCCTTTTATAGCTTATATTTTATGCATGTCATACAGAAACCCTACCTTACAGTTACGACAGAAGTATGAGTCTTGTGGATGAGTAAGGAAAAAGTATGACTCTTGTTATTATTTGTCTCATAAGAAACTATTGTCTTTAAAATACATTAGATATTCTGTAGGCCAAGAATAAGTGACTGGGAGCAGATTTACCATCCCTTTTTTATTTCTTATTTGACCCATGTTTTATTCAAAACCTTCTCAAATATTTGGGATTTCCCAGATACCTTTATCCACTGTGGTCATAGAACCTTTTTGCATGATTTGAATTTTCCGATTTATTGAGATATTAAGCCATTAATATGTAGTTCATTTTTATTCCTGTTCCATGTGCACTTGAAAAAGATATGTATTCTGCTATTGTTTAGGGAAGTGTACTCTAAGGGTTAATTATATAAAGTTTGGAAGAATTTTATTTGTTTTGGTACCAGGGATTGAACTCAGGGGTACTCAACCACTGAGCCACATCCTCAGTCCTATTTTGTGTTTTATGTAGAGAAGGTCTCACTGAGTTGCTTAGCGCCTCACTGTTGCTGAGGCTGGTTTTGAGTTTGCAATTCTCCTGTCTCAGCCTCCCAAAGTGCTGGGATTACAGGAGTACGCCACTGCAAATATTTTGAACTAAATAAAAAAGAAAAAAACATCAAAAAATTTCAAATGTAGCTAGTAGTACTTTGGGAGAACTTTATAGCAAATACAAGCAATAACCTCAGTTTCTATCTTATGAAATTAATATACTGAACAGAAAAAAAATTACAACCAAAGAAAGCAAAAAAAAAAAAATCAGCCAAAATCAATAAAAGAGATAATAGAAAGGAATGAGGAAATGAATGAAATATAAAGCTGGTTCTTTGAGGAGCTCATTGAAAATAAAAAAGGGGGGGATTTCTAGCTAGACTGATCAGAAAAATGGAGAGGAGATACAGATTACCAGTATCAGGAATGAGAAAAGTGACAATATGAGTTCTACAGATGTTAAAAGGATATTAAGAGACTATTATGAACAATCTTATTCCATTAATTTGACAACTTACATATAACAGACAAATTACATGACCAATTCAGATTACCAAAGATGACTCAAAAGAATTAGAAGAGCCTGAATAGTCTTATATCTATTATAGAAATTGAATTTGTCATTAAAAATCTTCCCATGAAGAAATATGTAGGCCCAGATGGCTTTTCTTGGGAACTGTACCAAACATTTAAGGAAGAAATAATACAGATTTCATACAAACTTTCAGTAAATTAGGGAGAATACTTCCTAATGATTCTCTAGCACAGATACTATAACGAGGCAAAGTTATTAAAAGTAAAGAAGGGGCTGGAGTCGTGGCTCAGTGGTAAAGCGCTTGCCTAGCATGTGTGAGGAACTGGGTTCAATCCTCAGCACCACATAAAAATATATAAGGATATTGTGTCCACCTACAACTAAAAAAGAAGACCAGAGACAGTTAGTTATCTCTCATGAATGTAGCTGAAAGTTCTTAACATTTTTTTTTTAATAAGTGAAATTCAGCAACTCATAAAAAGAAATATCACAACAAATGGGGTTTCCTCAGGAATGTGTTTGGCTGAACACCAAAAACTTAGGAAATGTAATTTATTATATTAATGTTCAAATTAAAAAAACTTATCATTTGATTGCAGTAAAAGAATTTGACAAAATTGAACATCTGTTACTGATTTAAAAAAAAAAACACAGCAAACTAGAGAATAAAAGGGATCGGCTGAACTTTGCATGTATGAAAGGCCTGTATCTAACTTTATACTTAATAGTGAAATAGTGGAAGACTGATGCTTTTCCTTAAGATTAGGAACGTTCAGTTTAGTATTGGAGTTTATTGCTAGTGAAGTAAAGGGAAAGAAAAAAAAAACATTCAGATCAGAGGAGGAAAAATCATTCAGATTGGAAAGGAAGAATTGTCAGTGATATTGTTCAGTGGTAGAGTGCTGTTTAGAATTCATAAGGCCCTGGATTCAATCTCCAGCACTAAAAAAGGGGGAAAAAAAAGAAAGAATGAATTAATTAATATGGTGGTGTATTTACTGACAACAACATGTAGCATATCTTGTGGAATCCACAGAAAAATTACAGGAACTAATTAGTTTGGAAAGATTGAAGAGTGTAAGTTCAATATGTAAAAATCAGTTTTATATCTGTATATTACCAACAAACAGTTGGACATTGAACTTGGAAGATACTATTTGCAATAGCATAAAAAATTACTTAGAGATGAAGCTGAAGCTAAGCAATACATGTAAGATCTACCCTAAAAATTGCAAACATTGTTGATAGAAATGTAAAACAAATAAATGAAGAGATATTCTGTGTTTATGGATCAGACAACTCACTATTGTTAAGATGCCATTTTCCCTTCAAATTGATCTTACAGTTTCAATGTAGTCTCAGTTAATATCTTAGCAAGCGTTTTGGTAGAAATTGAGAAGCTGATTCTAAAATTTGTATGGAAATGCAAAAGGACTTAGCCCAGCAAAATAATTTTGAAAGAATAAAGTTGTAGTACTTAATATTTCCTCATTTTAAGACCTTTAAGGTCACAGTAATCAAGACAGTCTATTGCTTCTATAAGGTAAATAAACTAGCAGAAGTACGTAGAGTTTACAACTAAGCCTATTGGATATATTTGACAAAGGCAGAAAAGTAATTCAGTGGGAAAAGGATAATATTTTCAGCAAAAAGTGCTCAAATAGTTGGATATCAATATGCACAAAATGAACTTCAGTCTACACCTTCCAGTCTGTATCTTCTGCTATATGAAAAGTAACTTAAAATGGATCTTAGAATTAATGTGAAACCTAATGCTAAAATTTCTAGGGAAAGTATTGGACAAAATCTTGGTGACCTTGAATTATGCAAAGATTTCTTAGATATGATTCAAAACAAGTTCCATATAAGTAAAATTTGAAATTGGACTTAATAAAATTTAAGAACCTGAGAATGAAAATATAAATTAGTGACTGGAAGGAAGTATTTCGCCTGTTAAGTATCTCAGCAAAGACTTGAATCTAGACTTCTTAATTCTAAATAAAGAAGGTAAGCAAAAGATTTGGACAAGTCACTAAAGAATATATACAGGTACTAAATAAGCACATAAGATGTTTGATGTTATTAAAAAATGGAAATTAAACCACCGTACCAGGTATTGGCTAGGACTTGAGTAGGTACAGTTCTCATACTCTGCTAGTATACATGAAACGGTGCAACTGCTTTGGCAATTTTCCACTTTTTAAAAAAGATTGAAATCATATACCTGCCATATGATACTAAGTATTTTTCCTAGTAAAAAAGAAATGCATGTGTATATATATAAAGACTTGTATGTACATGCATGTTTATAGTAGCCTTACTTGTAATAGCTAAAACCGAAAATAATCTAATGTCCCTCAACAAGTGAATGAATAAGATAATTGTGATGTATACATATAATGATTTCTCAGCCATGCAAAGAATGAACTATTGATACTCCTAACAATATTAATGAGCCTCACAATACTTAGGTTTTAAGTGAAAGAAAACCGGCTATAAAACACATGCCCTATGATTCTTATTTATTTAAAATTCTAGAAAATGAAAACTCCTTATAGAGATGGAAAACATGTGTTTGCCTTGGGAGGAGGTTTAAGAGTAGGAAGGAAAGGAGGTATAATAACATCTTTAGGAAACTTGGGAGTGATGTATATACTCATCTTTTTGGTCATGGTGATGGTTTGTTTCATGATTATTTTTTCTATATGTCATAGCTTATCAGAGTGTCATTTAAAATACATACAATTCATTGTATTTCAATTATATCATAATAAAGCAAATTTTTGAAAGTAAATACAAAAGAGAAATGTGAGAGAAGGTAGTTAAGTGTAATATAACATGCTTTGGATATACAGCATATTACTAAGCAAGTAGTAGGAACCAGAACACTTGGTGAACCTAAACACCACCAACAAAAGCCTACTATTGAATGACTTTTGGAACCAATATTTTACTGTTTTTAGTTCATGAGTTCTTTTCTTTGATTGCTCTATAAAATGTATTTTTCACAAGTATATGCTCTTGTCGTACTAACATGAATTTAACACAAATTGAATGCTGCTTTGTGATGTCTAAACTTCGGCTCTTGGTTTCCCAGTTTTCCTGATCTACATAGAAGTTTTGTGATCTAGTGTTTATGTGTTATCGCCAGGACATTACATTTCTAGTATTTCAGTATAATTTTACACAAACAAAAACCTTATTAAAAACAAATACATGCTGGGCGTGGTGGTATACTCCTATAATGCCGTGACTCAGGAGACTGAGGCAGGAGGATTGAAAGTTGTGTGCTAGCCTGGGTAACGTAGTGAGACCTGTCTCAACGTAAAAAAATAAAGAAGGACCGGGATGTAGCTCAGTGGTAAAGCACCCCTGGATTCAATCACCAATTACTGCCCCCCCAAAAAAAAAACAAATACAGATGATTTTTAGACTTTTAAGAATGCTTAATTATCCTTTGTCTCTTCTGAATATTACTGTACCTAAGTTTGCCTTCCTTAGTGCTTGAAATACAGGTACTCAGTGATTATGGAATGAATCAATATTGTCTAAAAGAGGCAAAGTAGACATGGTGATCATGAAATTAAATTCCAAATCCTTCAGTTCTTTGAGCTATTTCCAGCAGAGACGTATTGTTGCTTCTACAGGTTGTAACAGTGAAAAATGCTGGTGTTCTTTTTGAAGTTCAAAGACATTTTTGTACTAACATGTTTTTGGCAAAACAAATAGTAACTATATGGTAATAATTTGATGCCAGTGGATTATGTCTAGATTATTGTAGCATTTAATTAGTATTTCATTAACTGCTGATATAAACATCTTGTCTCTTGTTCCTAATTATACAATATTACAGAAAGTGAACCAGTACAATAGAAAAGACTGGGTTTTGCCCCTCAGTGATGTCATCTGAATTTAAGGTCAAGGAGTTCTTAAGTTCTATGTGAGAAAATGACAAAGTGAAAGCAGTTCTTTGTCATTTTATACTTGGTTGATTAATTAGAGCGGTTAATAGAAAGGAGACAGTAAATTAAATTGCTTTTATATTTTCAAAACCCTTAAGATGGAAAATAGAAAAGATAGAAGTAGATGAACATGCTACATGCATGTTACCAGCAAGGAAATAGAAGTCAGTCTTTAGCCACGTGGCTTTGAGTAGACGTACTACCTTCAGTTGTGATAAGATAATGAATGTGGTATAGTCTCCAATAACTAGAGACAGAGTGAAATTGATATCTTCCATTAGTTGTAAATTATTTATCATGCGATAAAGCAACAGCATATGCCTGATGCTTTTACCACCATCCATCCACGTGATACTCTGCTCCAAGTGAAGGGGTATGTTGGTCACAGTCTCCTCCCCCGCCATAGGAGTTTTGGTATCTTGTCTAAATTAACATCCACAAACTTAAACTACAGATAGGATGACAGAGGAAGAAACACTGATAAAGACATGAAGGAATAGAGAAATGAACAGGGTGTTGAAACTGAGAAATACATGGATTTTTCTAACTATGTGCTGTGATTCTAAAAGAGGAAATCCAGATCACCAGGAAAATACTGAATACAAATGTTAATTTTTAGTTGTCAGTAAGAACAAAATCAAAATATACAGAATAAAAATGGAAGCTAGAAATATTGATGTCCTAAGTTTTCCTTCTAGGAATTCTTTCTGAAAGACCGTCTGTGGTTTGGATCCAGACAGCATATGTTGGTTCTTTTCAACATTCTGTCCCTAGCACCTGGCATAACTGCTGGGAATGAGGAGATATTAAATAAATAATGTTTACATTTGATCTTTTTTTCTTCATGGTACAGTCTATGCCATCTCCTTTTTGTTTTCTATCTTATTAATATCTCCTTTACCTATTATGAGTCCTTTTTTCTAGTTTCTTTTGTCATGCTTTAAGCTTATTGAGTTTAATACTCAAGTTTATTTTTCAATCTTTTAAAGACTTTTTTTTTTAATAAAAGCATATAAAAGGCGGACTACTTCATAGGGTGTACTGCTTTATCTGTTCTCCTTGAGTTTTTTTCTTTAATGTCTCTTTTTCTTTGTCTTTTTTTCCTCATATTGGGGATTGAACCCAGGGGCACTCTACCATTGAGCTACTACCCCTACTTCCCTGTTTTATACTTTTGAAGTCCTAAAGATAGTTGTAACTTGGATTCAGATGGCTTGCTTTTACTTGTTTGCCTCATGGGCAGTAGAACTGGGCCACAGGAATTAGCAGTTTTTTGTGTACTTTAAGCCATTTCCAACTTTTTGGCTTTGGCATGCTCCATGCTTGAAGAAGTTCTAGTTAACTGAATAGTTACTGTTTGTGTCAGACCTCAAAATGTATGGAGAGAGTGTAACAGCTGCCTTAAAAAAAAATTATGGTAAAGTATACCTAACAAAAAATTTACCATCTTAGCCATTTTTAAGTATATAGTTCAGTGAAATAATGTGCATTTACTGCTTTCTTTTATGATGCTATAGAAAAGTGAGAGACCTTCTTTCTATTTATAGAATAGGACTGTCCAGTAGAACTTCTGCAGTGGGGGAAATATTCTCTTTCTACACTGTCCAGTACAGTAGTCATTAGCATAAGCACTCTCAATAGACTAAATTTTTAAATAGCCACTGTATAAGAGGATTAGTGAGCCTTTTTTTTTTTCTTTTTGGTGGTATTAGCGATCAGACATAGGTCCTTGTGCTGGGTAAGCACCCTACCATTGAGCTATGTCTGCTCTGTCCCCCAGCAAGTCTTTTTTTTTTTTTGGTACTGAGGATTGAACTCAGGAGTACTCAACCACTGAGCCACATCCCTAGCCCTATTTTGTATTTTATGTAGAGACAGGGTCTCACTGAGTTGCTTAGTGCCTCACCTCACCATTGCTGAGGCTGGCTTTGAACTTGCAATTCTCCTGTCTCAGCCTCCCAAAGTGCTAGGATTACAGGTGTGCGCCACTGTGCCCGGCGTCCCAGCGAGTTTTTTAAGGACCCAAGTGAGTCCCTGGAACACTCTGTTGGTACTGAGTGCTCTGAGGTGTCCAAAGAAGTCAGGGCTTGTCATTGTGGTAAACGAGGGTTACATTTTCTCATAGAAATAATAAAGTTTTTGTTGGCTGTGTTACGTTTCTTTATTAATTCTATACTGACGGTTAGCAGAGTGGTCTGTGGGATAGTTCTTTCTTGTTTATTTTTGGGTGACCTGAGAACCTAATCACTTTCTATATAATGTTTTTATTATAAAATCCTCACTTGCATTTCAAACAACTGATGTGCTCTCTTTGAAATGGCAAGTATTATCCTCAGATAGACTTGCCTTGTGTTTTATTTCCCCAGAATCTCTCTGCAGGGAATTGCAACCTGTTTATAAGGCCCAGTATATGTTTATTCTTTAACTGGTGTCAGAGATGTTCTCATCAATGAAGATTTAGATAAGTGTTCTACATAATGACCAATCGGAGAACACTTTTACTCTGCTGGTCATGAGTTGACATTTAACATATTTCTTACTTTCTCCTCTTAATTTCTAATCAGCCACCCATTGCCCATCCTCTCAGTACTATAAACGCTAGAAATATATTCTCTCCTGGAATCCACAGTAGTTGAACTCTGTGTAAGTATATATATCTTGAGGAAATGAGCCTTTCCTGTGGTTTCATTTATTCATAATAGTATATTCCCAGTAATGGTGGGGACCACTGGTGGTCTAGTCATTGACTGAATAATTTTGCTGTTTCTAATGATGACTTTTCTCCTGCTTTATCAGTGTTTATTGCTGCAATTATTCACATGTAAATGTAATTTTGCCTAATACCTATTATATGAAAGAAAATTCATTAGATACTTTTTTATATGGTTTTCTAGTATGCACTGAATTCTATAATTTTACTTCCTCTGAATGAGAAAAGACATGTTGTGTCCTTGATTTCTGTTACTATTTTGCAGATTTATTACATTGTATAACCAAAGTATGAATAGTCTTTGATTTATTGAAAGTGAATGAGCGCAGAAGAGAAGGAACAGGCCAGAGGGAGTTATTACCTGTTAAGACCCTAGTCCTTAGGAATGGAGAATTCAGAAAGTTCCTGTTAATGTTGTTTATTCTCATGTACCCCCATTGATGAATTCTTCAGCTCCATTGAAATCATGACTCAGAGATCTTGGTATCTTTGTTAGTCCATGTTATACTACTGTAACAAGATACCTGAAACTGGATAATTTGCCATGAACAGAAATTTTGTTAGCTCACAGTATTGGAGCCCAGGAAGTCCAGTAATAAAGTGCTGACATCTGGCATGGGCTTTCTTGCTGTATCATTTCATGGTGGAAAGTATGAGGTGAGAGTCAGAGGGGAACAAACTTGCCCTTTTATGACAGCACCAATCCCACAGAGCTCTCTTGCTTAATCATTTCTGAAAGGTTTCACCTCTTAATACTGTTATAATGGCAATAAGACTTAAGCACAAGTTTTGGAGGGAACAAACATTCAAACTATAGCAATGTCTATATAGTTATCTAAGCTTTTTTCTTTTTCTTTCTTTTTTTTTTTTATTAAACAAAGCTTTAAGAAAGAAATCCTCCTGGACCACCCTGGGAGGTGCTAAACAAGTTGAAGTTACTGCTTCTACAAGCCTAGGAGAGTTTGTGATTAAGTTATTCAGACAATGTTATATATCAACCTTTCATTTTAACTTTCAAATAGTGTTGTTTAGAACATTTTCCTATTTCAGCCCTTTAACATTGGCTATTCTCTTTGTCTGGAATTGCTACATATTCTGCTTCACGTAAATTTGCTCCTTTGCATTTCTCATTTCTCAGCTTAGGAATCATCTTTTCAGACAGGCCTGACCTAACCATCCTGTAATTTTTATCTTTGCACCTTGTTCAAATTCTTTTCCAGAAATTAACCACATCCATGATTATTTAGCATTTACTTATTTTATCTTAAACTTCTCCCGTTATTGACCTTTAGGCTTATATATCAACCTACCTGTTGTGCATTCATACATTTTATTTATTCTCAAATATTTGTTGAATGTCAGATGCTAAGAGGACAGTTGGTCCCCCTGACCTTGTGGGTTTATAAATTAAAAAGCACATAATCATTATCAGATACAATTGACCCTCACTATTTAGAGTCCTTATTTATGAATCCACCTATTCACTAAAATTAATTTGTAACCCCAGAGTCGGTACTCCCAGCACTTCTGCAGTCATTCATGGATATGGGCAAAGTAACGAAAAATCTGACTGACCTCATGCACACATTCCCAGCTGTGTTACAGCAAGATAGCACTCTGCCTTCTTGTTTTAGGTCTCATATTGTAAACAGATGTTTTTGTGGATTAATTTATGCTGTTTGCATTTTAGTAATTTTTAAAAAAATGATTCTGCTGTTTACAGTGGCCCCCAAACACTTCAGTGTTAGAATGTCCTAGTGTTCCTGAGCACAACAAGACTGATGTGCCTTATGTAGAAAATGCTTGTTTAGATAAATTCTGTTCTGGTATCTGTTACAGTGCTTTTGGCTATAAATTAAGTGTTAATCAGTAATATATAGTTAAACAGTAATATATATTGAATAAGATACCTTTAAGGAGAAACACAGGAAACAAGGTTTTTTTTTTTTTTTTTAATAGTTTTTTAGTTGTAGATGGACACAATGTCTTTATTTTATTGCTTTGTACTTGGTGCTGAGGATTGAATCCAGGGCCTCACACATGCAAGGCAAGCGCTGTACCGCTGAGCTACAATCTCAGCCCCCGAAACAAGGTTTTGTATTGACTGATTGTCAAAAAATGATATGACCAAGTGTGGTGGTGCATGCCTGTAATCCCAGCTACTTGGGAGGCTAAGGCAGGAGGATCCCAAATTCAAGGCTAGCATAGGCAACTTAGATTCTATCTCAAAATGAAGTTTAAAAAAGGGACTGGGGATGTAGCTTAGTGGTGGAACAGTTGCCTAGCATGTGCAAGGCCCTGGGTTCCATCTCTAGTACCGACACATAAAACCAAAGAAACAAACAACTCTTAAAAAACAAAATCAAATAAACAAAAAAACATGATGGGACCAGAGATTTGCAAGAATCTAATCCTGCATTTCCTCCTCCAGGAGCAAAGACAAGGTATTTGTCCATTTGGTAATAGTAAAGTATTTCTGATTTCCCATAGGATCAATGGTAAAGTGCTTGCAGTGATTTTATGGAATATAACTAATCCAAATAACAAGAATCAACTCTACTTGCAGATTATTTTAAGTACAAAGAGGGTGCTATGATGGAGAGTATTGGTGTGATAGGAAAAAGACCTTTTCTTTAGTTGGGACTCATGGAAGGTAGGTAATATTTAGGCTGAGATCTGTAGAATAAGAAAAAGAACATTTTAGGCAGAAGGAATGGCTCTTAACCAGGAAGGAGCTTGATAGTTTTAAGGAATTGAAATGGCTAGAGGAAGATAGCACAGGATGAAGTTGAAGAAGGCAGGAATGTGATTAGATTGCCTTTAAGAGACTACACTAAGTTTAATTTTAGAAGATGTAATGAGCAGCCATTGGTAGGTTTCACTGGGGGTGAGATGGTCTGCTCTGTTTTCAAAAGATAATTCTGTCTGCTGTGAGGAGAGTTGTTGAAAGAGGGCAAGAGGTAAAATGTAAACATGAGTGAAGAGGCATGGCCATTTAATAATTGCCTAGTCTGCCTCTATTATTCCTAAAATAGTTCTTATCTCCAGCTCATCACTACTGCAATTGGACATCTTTGCTTTCATAACTTCATATTGATCATTCTGCCTAATTCTTGCCCCACTATGACTCCAGAGAGATGCAATCAATTGAAGTCACCATCTTCACCATTCCACTACCCTCTTAACAACATTCCTGGAGGGGGGAAGTGTTGGGGAGTGATATTGGCCAAATTGTATTGTTATATTGTGTGTATGTATGAATGTCTAACAATAAATTCCATCATTATGTTCAACTATAATGTACCAATAAAAAAGAATGTAGGGGGAAAAGACATTCCCCAGTGACTCCCTAGGCCTCTGGATGGCCAGGTGTACCACCATTCCACCACACCTCTGCAGTCCTACCCATCACTGCTTTGCCCTGTCTGCCCACACAACAGTTGTTTTGGGCCCACATGCCTTTCTTTGCTCTTGAATCCTTTGTATTTACCATCCTGTGCAGGGCTGGATGCTCCTGCTATGCTGTCCCATGATACCCAAAGCAAGTATTTCACACTTAACCATTTTGTATCATTATGATCTGTATATTAGCCAGCCTCCCACCTTCCTTCCTCACAATTAGACTGTTGTTTTTTTTTTAACATGTTTAAAAATTTTTGAGTCCCCAGCACCCACTGTCAATTTTGGATTGTGGTGAGGATATAACAAATGTTGAACGAATGAATCTGATAATGAATGTTTGCCCTGGGAATCAAACCCAGGGATTTGGACATCCTAGGCAATCCTTTACCACTGAGCCATACCCTAGCACAAATGTTTGCTAATCTCTTGACCAGAATTAGGTGACACTTTTTTTTTAATATCTTTATTTATTTTTATGTGATGCTGAGGATCGAACCCAGTGCCTCACGCATGTGAGACAAGAACTCTACCACTGAGCTACAATCCCAGCCCTGACACTTTTCCTTCATAATATTTTTTGGTAGATTTATAGAAATAAAGGAATAATGAGGAAGTATTGAAATAAACCAGTGTCATAAAACATGTTTATTTGTTCCAAAAATACTTGTTGAGTGCCAGGAGATGGTCTAACTATGGAATATAGAGTAGTGAACAAAAAAAAATAGTATCCCTGCCTGCTTGGAACTTAGATGTGTATGCATGTTGCCTACCTATGCCTAAATATCCATCAGTTTAATATGCATGTATATGAGTGTATATGTACATATATATAACGTATAGACTTCAAATTTTAGAGTAGTTTGACTTAAAGAAAAGTTGGAAGGACAGCTCATAGTTCTTGCATGCACCATATTCATTTTCCCCTAATAACATTACATTAGTGTGATGTGTCTATTATAAATGAAGAACCATGGGCTGGGGTTGTGGCGCAGTGGTAACGTGCTCGCCTGGCATGCATGAGGCACTGGGTTCGATCCTCAGCACCACATAAAAATAAAGATATTCTGTCCGCCTACAACTAAAAAATAAAAAAGTAGAAAGAACCAATATTGATACATTGTTCTCAACTGAATTATTTAGGTATCTTTAGTTTTTACTCTGTGTCCCTGTTCTGTCTTGAATTGCATCCACAAAACCACCTTATACTTCGTCACCATACACTAGGCTCCTCTGAACAGTGGCAGTTTTTCAGACTTAACATTCTTTTTTTTTTAAATGATCTTGACAGTTTCAAGGAGTGCCGGTAAAGCGGTCCACAGAATAGAAGACATACCTCAATTTGGGTTTGTCTGACATTTTTCTCATACCTAGACAGGGATTATGGGTTCTTGCTGTAAGAACACAGTGATAAAATGCCTTTTTCGGGGGCTGGGGGGTGATACTTGGAGTTGAACCCAGGACCTTGCCTGTGCTAGGCAAGTGCTCTACTATTGAGCTATATCCCCAGACCTTTTTATTTCTTGAGGCAATGTTTACTAAGCTGCCATGGCTGAACTTGAACTTGTGATCTTCTTGCTTTAACATCCACCCCCCAACACCCCAGCAGCTGGGATTACAGGTGTGTGCCACTATACCCAGGTAAAATAACATCATCACCTCATATCAGTGGTATGTGATACCACTGTGAATTATCACTGACGATGCCCTGATCACTTGACTGAGGTGGTATCTATCAGGTGTTTTATACTGTTTTCTTTCTTCACCCACTTTGCTTTTTGGATAGAGCAGCCCACACTGAAGGGGGTAAGGAATGGTACCCCACTTTCTTGGGGAGGCAGCATCTACATAAATTGGAATTATTTTGTCCAGTGGATTGGTCTGATTTTTCCCCATTTCATTATTTATTTATACAAATATAAATTCACAGGTATTTATTATATACTTTGGGTTAGAATTCAGTATTACTTTTGTTGCTCAGATTGTTCTAGCTCTAGTCACTGGGAGCTCTTTTGCTGACTCCTGTGTCCCTTTGGCATATTCCCATTGGTTGACCTTTTGAGCATTTTTTAAATTTTCTGGTACTATCTTTGTCTAATTCCTGTCTAGTTATGAGAAAAATACCAGACAAATCCAAATTGAGTGACCTTTTTTTTTTATTCTGTGAAATACCATACTAGTAGTTCTTAAAACTGTCAAGATCAGAGGCTGGGGTTGTGGCTCAAGGGTAGAGCGCTTGCCTAGCATATGTGAAGTACTGGGTTCAATCCTCAGCACCACATTAAAAAAATAAATAAAATCAAGTTATAAAAAAGTCAAGATCATCGAAAACAATGGTGCTCACATATTTGCTTTTGAAAATTCAAATGATTTACTCTCTAATTTCGTAGGAATTTGAAAATACTTTGTGCTTATATGAACTAGGTCTAGTGTAAATTAAAATTTTTTCAATATTGGGTTTTTTTGGTTGATTTGCATAGCTGTTTCTCATTGGTAAAAAATATATATGATTATGAATTTTCTCTGAATACCATAGTGTTTATGATCACAGTTTTATACTTCCAATTTGTTCACATATACTTTTGCTTTGCAAGTCATATTGGAGAATTTCACATTTCTCTAGCTTTCAGAAACATTTATAGTTGCCAGTAGCTGAACAGATATCATTATGCTGGAAGTGTTTCAGTGATTATACACGCTGAGTGGCAAAACTGCTTAGTCTAAAAAAAGGACTCCATAATATTTGGCTTTTGGTTGTAATTACTAGTCACGCTTGCCAGAAATTAAGTTTAGCTTTTAAAAGCCTGGAATTCTTAATATGTTTGTCTCTAACTAAATATTTCAGAGACTGTTATGAAACTGTCAATAACTCCATTATATATTTTATATTCATTTATTCTGAGTTATAGCAGATTAAATAACATATAGCAACGTGATTATGCAACAACATAGAAAATGCATAAAGTAATAGAATGTAAATAGTAATATCTAGATTGATTACAGTTCTGTTTAAAAGGAACATGTAGTCCCAAGTATAAATAAAAAATACTAGAAGGAAAAACACCAGAATGTTAATAGTGAGTATCTCTTAGTGTGATAGTTTTCTGTTTTCTAATTAAAAAATAAATTGGCATACCTTACTTGTTTAGTGAGGAAAAGAGAGGCATTTTTTAAATCGGAAAAGAAACACCTTCTGCAAGGCTTTCCAACAGGTGCTAATTTGTTTGTTCCATTCTAGATATCGAAAGTTAAAAGGTCTTTTGAAAAAATATTCTATAATTCAGATTGATTTTCTGAATTATTGATGAGTGAGCCAGTTCTTACTTTTATAATAACAAAATTTTATGTCTGTTTTAGTTTAAAAAATCTGTATCAGATTCAGTTCAGTTACATATATATATAAATGGATCATGGTAAAAGAGTTACCACTCATTGTGGATGAAGTGAAAACTTGACTTCACTGATTTCTGCCCAACTGGAGCAGAGTTGGAATCTGGGGATCCTAAAGCCCAGCGAGCAAAGCCTGAGTGCTGAGGCTGCTTCAACCTCATTTTGAGTGGCCTCACATTCCTGTCATAGGGGACTGATGGCCTCAATAGATACCTTGGGGAGCCTGTTTGGATTAAAAATACTCAGCATTGTCTAGCTGCTTCTAATTTTTTTAGCTTCTGGTGATGAGGGGGAGGTGAATTGAATTCATAACTCAGGCTTGGAAGTTTCAGAGTAGCTTTTCCAGGCTGTGGTCTCAGGGTGTCCTTGGGATGGGTCATAAATGGAAAATTATAGTTTAAAAAGATGTTCTAGTCTTCAAATAATTTGCAAAAGTAGTACAATTAAAGGCAAATACATTTATGGGGAAGGGGGACAGGAGATTGAACCAATGGGTGCTCAACCCTGAGCTACATTTGAGAGAGGGTCTTGCATTGTTACCCAGGCTAACTTCAAACGTATGATCCTCCTGGGCAGATGCATTTAAAATCTTTTAGTAAAACCTTTTTTAAAAAAGTAAAATAAACAACGCTTTTATTGTTAACTTAGCATTTAAAAATATATTCAAAGGTTGTGTTGTTTAAAGGCAGGAAAAATTCTTTTTCTAAACTAGTTCTTGTCCCTGATGGACAGTACTCTACCTCTAACCTTTCTGTCACTGGGAAGTATCATTATATGCAAAAGATTAGGGACTGGAGTGACTGCTTCCTGGGTGTGGTATGTTTTATTAGAACATTCTGATGTATATATAAACAGTAGAGGGATTACCACAGCACTTGATAGCCCTGCTCTGGAGTTAGGATTACAACATTTAACAACTGGGTCAGCATTCATTCAGTCTCGTTTCATGATGTTAGTGGAATTAGTTCCTTCAGTCTACCAGTGTGTCACTGTGCATAGTATAATCTTGCTTATGCCTTGATAGGCTAATGTACCTTTTTCTAGAATGCCCATGAATTCTTCATAACAGAAGTTATCAGTACACTAAAAGGACGATCAAGAACTGTACAAAACTGTAATATTTTAATAATGGCTGTCAAAGCAGTCCTTAAAAACAAGTGTTGGAATCCCAGCACTTAGGGAGGCTGAGACAGGAGAATTGCGAGCTTAAAGCCAGCCTCAGCAACGGCGAGGCGCTAAGCAACTCAGTGAGACCCTGTCTCTACATAAAACACAAAACAGGGCTGGGGATGTGGCTCAGTGGTAGAGTGCCCCTGAGTTCAATCCCCAGTACCAAAAAAACAAACAAACAAACAAAAAACAAGTGTTGGGCTGGGGCTGTAGCTCAGTGATAGAGCACTTGCCTCGCAAGTGTGAGGCACTTTTTTTTAAGTTGTAGGTGGACACAATAGCTTTATTTATTTTTATGTGGTGCTGAGGATCGAACCCAGTGCCTCCCGCGTGCTAGGTGAGCACACTACCACTGCGCCATAACCCCAGCCCCTAAAAAAATATTTTTTAAAAAAGTATTAACAAGGGGCTGGGACTGTAGCTCAGTAGTAGAGCGCTTGCCTGGCATGCATGAGGCACTGGGTTCGATCCTGAGCACCACATATAAATAATAAATGAATAAAATAAAAATCCATCAACAACTAAAAAAATGTTTTTAAAAAGTATTAACAAAACCATTTCAAAATTGAGAAATAATTATATATAATAAAACATGGTAATGTAAATATAATGTAAATGTAATAAAACATGCTAATGTAAATCTTGAATGAATAGTTTGTTTTTTTCTAATACCTAATTATTATACTTACAAAGTTAAGTATATCCTTCCAGATTTATGAAATATGTGTATGACTGTATATATGTATATAAAACCTGCATATTCACTGTATATGTCATACTGCAGTACATAGTTTCCATTTAATACCATGTTATTTTTATTTTTTTGTCATTTAGTTCATTCATAATCATAAACTTAATTCTGCAATCGAGCTGAACTTGTGAGGGAAATAAGGAAAATATGGAACCCAAAGAACTGCAGCGAGTTCTTATAATATCCCCAAAGATTATGGGATATTATAAGCAGATGGTGTGGAAGGCTTGCATTCCTGAGCTACAGAAGGAATGGTTTGTTTGTTGGTTAAGATAAACACAAGTCACCCGGGCGTGGTGGCGCATGCCTGTAATCCCAGCACTCTGGGAGGCTGAGACAGGAGAATCGCGAGTTCAAAGCCAGCCTCAGCAACGGCGAGGCGCTAAGCAACTCAGTGAGACCCTGTCTCTACATAAAACACAAAATAGGGCTGGGGATGTGGCTCAGTGATCAAGTACCCCTGAGTTCAATCTCCAGAACCAAAAATGAAAAAAAAAAAACATAAACACAGTTAGTAATGGTGATCATCTCGCTGGTCTTGCCATTTCTGGACCCAAAAGCACTCCGTGGCTTCCACAATGTTCATGCCCTCTTTCACCATCCCAGAGACTACAGGCTTGCCATCCAGCCACTCAGTCTCGGTAGTGCAGATGAAAAACTAGAAACCATAAAGATGCCAGAGCCTGTATGCTTCAGGATGAAGTTCTTGTCATCAAACTTCTCCCCATAGATGGACTTGCTGCCAGTGCCATTATGGCATGTGAAGTCACCACCCTGACACATAAATCCTGGAATAATTCTGTGAAAGCAGGAATCCTTATAACCAAATCTTTTCTCTCCAGTACTCGGAGCACGAAAATTTCCTGCCGTCTTTGGAATTTTGTCTGCAAACAGGTCCAAGGAGATGCAGCCCAAGGGCTCACCATTGACGGCAATGTTGAAGAACACAGTAGGATTGACTATGGCTGACAGAGAATAACCACAGGCGACAGCGGCGTCTTGAAAGCCCACTTAATACCATCTTAAACAATGTGTCAGTAAATGTTTTTTATATAACGTTTCTGAGTTTCATTTTTGTTTTGGGTATGGGGATTGAACCCAGCGATGCTTACCACTGAGCTACTACACCCCAGTATTTTTTATTTTGAGAGACTCACCAAGTTCCCCAGGCTGGCCTCAAACTTGTTCTCTTGCCTTAGCTTTGTAAGTTGTGGGATCACAGGCATACGCCACCACACCCAGTAGTTGCTGTTGTCTTTTTAGAATAACTTCCTAAAGGAATAAAAGCTGAGTCAGTGTGTACACAACTGAAAAATACATGCAGGAGAGACAGTAGGACTTGGTGGCTCCGTACAGAGCCTTAGAGCTATTGGTTTGGGTTTGGATTCTGACTTCCCTGTCTACTGGCTCTACTAGCAAGTTACTTAGCCTCTCTAATGCCTTAGCTCAGTCATCTGTAAAGTGAAGGATAATAACAATACCTATATCATAATGTAGAGCTTGATCTAGTGCCTACCTACACATCTCAGGATTACTGTTCAAAAGCTACATATTCATGAGTGTTTTTTCATCAAAAGGTCCTAGCATCTAGACAAGAGGCATGTTGGATTGAAAAGAAGAGCAGTCGGATGGGCCTTCCACACCTCAGCATTGATTATTACTATCCTACTTTTAATATTAGTCACTAAGCAAAAAATGGTACTAAAGTATAGTTGTACTCCTCATGTCTTTGTATTAATTCAAAATTTCATTAATAATGTTGTATAGTTTTTCATGTCAGTGGAATTTTTCCCTATGAAATACCTGTTTGTATCTGTTACCAACATTTGTATTAACATGTTCATCTTTTTCTTATTGATATGTTAAAAACTCTGTAGATAGTCCCTGGGAAGGTACCTCAAATATTTCCATAGGACTGCTTTAAAAACCAAGTCTTTTGACTTTTTTTAAAAATTGGTTTAATTGACAAAAACTTTGTATGTGTTCAAAATGATATTTTGATATATATTTTGGAAAGGATTAATCAAACTAATTAGTGTGTATTACCTTAAATGCTTATTATTTGTGGTTAGAACACTTAAAATGTATTCTTAACAGTTTCAAGTATATATAACATGTCATTAACTATAGTCACCATGGTGTAGAGCAGGTCTCTTGAATTTGTTTCTCCTGACTAGCTGAAATTTTGTATCCTTTGACCACACCTTTTTAAAAAAAATATTTATTCCAATTAGATATATATGACAATAGAATGCATTTTGATTCATTGTACACAAATGCAGCACAACTTTTCATTTCTCTGGTTGTACATGATGTAGAGTTGTACCATATATGCAGTCATACGTGTACCCAGGGTAATGATGGCCATTTCACTCCACTATCTTTCCTGCCCCCCACTCTGCGCTTTCTGATAACTACCATTCTATTCTCTGCTTTTGTGGCGTTCAAGCTTTTTAAGATTCTTCACATAAGTGATATTGTGTATTTGTCTTTTTGTGCTTGGCTTAATTTATGCTTTCCAGGTTCGTTCATGTTGGCACAAATAACAAGATTTCCATTAGTAGGGAGGGAGGATTAAAGCCAGGGGTGCTTCTCTACTGAGCTACATCCCTGGCGCTTCTTATTTTTTGAATCAGATATTGCCAAGTTGCTAAGGGGGCTGTCCTTAAACTTGAGATCCTTTATCTTAGCCCCCTGAGTTTCTGGGATTACTGGCATGTGCAACCATGCCTGGCTAGAATTTCCTATTTTAGAGCTGAATGACATTCCATTGGTTGTGTATACCATATTTTCTTTATGCATTCATCAGTTGATGGATACTTAAATTGTTTCCATTTCTTAACTGTTGTGAATAGTGCTGCAGTAAGATGCTAAATTCTTTTCAACATACTCTATTGCTTTAAGGTCGTGCTGTGTGGGTCCGTTCAAGGAGTTGAGGTCCTGAGAGATGAAGAGGGGTCTTCGGGGAAGACAAAATGGGGTCTGACAGGACGGCGGTGACGGCCTGTGAAGTCACTGTACCCAGACCCTGGGCTGTAGGTAAAAACTGCTCTTCTGGAGCAAGACGCAGAGATGCAGAAGCACCATTTATTCCAGAAAGTACAGAAGCTTATATACACTCCTGGACCACTGAAGGCCCAAGGTTACAAACAAAGGGGTGCTCTCTGTCAAGTGCACAGTCCATTAGCATAGAATGGGGAAAGATGGAAGGGAGGGGTTGAAGGTATGGAGAGTGCTCCTACAATACTCTGTTTTTAAAAATATATATAGGGCTGGGATTGCAGCTCAGCGGTGGAGCGCTTGCCTCACACGCGTGAGGCCCTGGGTTCGATCCTCAGCACCACATACAAAGCAATAAAATAAAGACATTGCGTCCATCTACAACTAAAAAACAAAATATTTTTTTAAAAATTAAAAAAATAAAATAAAAAAATATATACATACATATACTCAGACATGGAATTGCTGGATAGTTATATTTTTAATATTTTGAGGCACCTCCCTAGTGTTTTCATAATGACTACTAATGTACGCTGTCACCAACAGTGTGCAAGGGTGTCCCTTTCTCCACATCCTTGCCAGCACTTATCTTTCATCTTTTTGATAAGTAGACATTCCAGTAGGTATGAGGTGATATCTTACTGTGGTTTTAATTTGTATTTCTCTGATGATTTGTGGAACATATATCTGTTGGTCATTTGTGACTTTATTTTTTACTGTTGAGAAATTATCAGAATTATCTTAGTCAATTCTGACTTCATGTGTGGCTTTAGTAGATTGTGTTATACTTGTTATGCATAAGGCAAGAGGGATTTGTGAACATTAACAAACATAATGGAATTGGCTCTCTCCTTTCTCATTTCCACTATCTGTAAATTGACTGCTGCTTTCCATGAGCATCTGGATGTAATTGAAGCCTGTAGCTCTGTTGAGAGTGACTATAAGAGAAACTGGTACTAAGCCTTCTTTCTCAGGAACATCTGGGGCACCAAGCCAGATTGAGGACCAGGAAATGATGGATATTGGGATATGCTTAGTCTCAATACTTTAAAGATAGAAATTCTCACATCTATAGGTCCTGATATCTCAGTCTATTTTAGGAGAATTGTGTGTGTGCATGTATTTGTGTCTAGTAATGAATGAATTAATTTTAGTATTTCTGTGGGTATACAAAGAGCCAAGAACCCAAAAAGCAATCTTTCTTTTTTATTTAAAAAAATTTTTTTGGTACCGGGGATTGAACTCAGGGATACTCAACCACTGAGCCACATCCCCAGCCCTATTTTGTGTTTTATTTAGAGACAGGGTCTCACTGAGTTGCTTAGCGCCTCACCATTGCTGAGGCTGGCTTTGAACTCACAATTCTCCTGTCTCAGCCTCCCCAAGTGCTGGGATTACAGGCATGCACCACCATGCCCAGCAGGGAAAGCAGTCTTGAAGAACAGAGTTGGAGAACTTAAATATTAAGTCTATAGCAGGGTGAGCAAACTTTCTGTAATGGACATACTTAAATGAAAAAAAATATATATCTAATGGAAAATAACAGCAGAAATGTTAGCTGAAGGTAGAGCATGATAATAATGTGATGGAACTAATAGAATTTCCTGAATTCATGCAAAAAAAAAAAAAAAAAAAAAAAAAAAAAAAAAAAAAAAAAAAAAAAAAAAAAAAAAAAAAAAAAAAAAAAAAAAAAAAAAAAAAAAAAAAAAAAAAAAAAAAGGCGCTAGTCCTAGATGCATCCCAAATTAGTGTGTTAAAAAACAAGAAAAAGATGTTAAGGAACCTATGATTTCTGAGAAATAAGTACTACTAGCACATGACTAAATGAGCAAATTCTGGCTGATAATGTGTATGCTTAAAGATAAAAGCCTTTCTTAAGGGAGTATGCCAGCTTACCAAAAATAAGTGCTACCAAATACACTCTACATAGCACTGCTTTTAGGAGTGTACCTTTTATCAAAGGTTAAAGTTACTGAATGAATTAGTTGCTTTGCAAGTGTACTTTTCTTGAGTATATGTAAGGATTATGAATGTATTTTTATAAACAGATTCTTAATGAGTCTATTGATATTCATCAGATTGAAAACTGAGTTCAAAATTTTCCAGTATGGTCAAGAGTACAGGCCATAAATATGAATTTATGCTGATGAAAATATGAATATATTCCTAGCGAATATATTGAAATTCATTAAATTTTAAACTAGGTTCAGAAATGTCCCAATATGGTCAAGAACATAGCTCATGAATATGAATATAAAGTTATAAAAATGTTCATGAATATATTCATATTCATTAATTTTAAACTGTATTAAAAAGTTTTCCCAACAGGGCAAAGAAGAATATATTCATGAATATATTCATAAGGAGGATATACTCATGAATATAATCATTATAAAGAATATATTCACATTTATGGAATATATTCAAGGATATATTCACAAGATCACTCTATTTGCTTTTTTACAAATTGCAGTTTTTTAAATACTGTGAATCAAAGTATAAGTGAGTATACTAAAATTTCACTGACATCTTCAAAAAGTGTAAAAGTATAAATTTGTTGTATTCAGTGAATTGATCTATTTATGAATTGGCTCCTAGTGAATAGTTCTTTGACAAATTAATTTAGAGCCCCCTTTCTCAGCATGAGATGAATCACTATTTATTACAGTAACTACTCTGGGGAAAACCAATACAAAAATGAGGGGGATTTTGAAAATAGCTTGGCTGTATACTCAGAAAAGATTTGACTAATGACACCAAAGAAGTAGTGGTACTTGTTTGAAGGGAGGGCTTCAAGCCATTGCATGACCTTCAAGGAGCCAAGTGTTGGGGTCAGTGAGACAAGTGTGCCAGGCAGTGAATGCAGCTAGGCATTTTTATTTCAAGTTCCTGTTCTCCAGTGAATGTTGCATTCACTTACCAGAGACTGACTATGTAGTTTAGTGATGAAGATGGTTTCTAGAGTTAGACTGCCCTCTACCTTGAGTCTTTTTATTTCTTCTTCTAATTGAAGTATGGTGTACATACAATAAAATACATAAATCTTAAAAGTATCTAGATTAATAAGTTCTTATATATGTGTATACCCATATAAGTACCACCCAGATCAAATTAGAACATTTCTATCACCCCAAAGAGTTCTTTTTGCCCTCTTCCTGACTCCTATCACCATAGATTATTCTGCCTATTCTTAAAATCCATATATATGGGATTAGCTATATGCATTTAAATATATCTGTCGTCTTTCACTGAATGTAATTTTTGAGGTTTGCTCTTGTAATTTTGTGTATCAGTAGTTTGTTCCCATCCCCAGCCCTTTTTATTTTTTGAGTCAGGGTCTTGCTAAGTTGATGAGACTGGCCTCAAACTTGCAGTCCCCTTGTCTCAGCCTCCTGAGTAGCTGGAATTACAGGTGTGTGCCACCATGCCTGCTGTTTTTCTTTTCTTTTATTGCTATCTATTGTATGAATATACAATAAATTTTTAAAAAATATTTTTATTTTATTTACTTTTTATGTGGTGCTAAGGATCGAACCCAGGGCCTCACGGATGCAAGGAAAGTGCTCTACCACTGAGCCACAATCCCAGCCCACAACAAATTTTTAATCTATCCTTCTGATTTAGAGTTTTTTCCAGATTTTGGCTATTAAGACTAAGACTACTGGGCTGGGGTTGTGGCTCAGTGGTAGAGTGCTTGCCTCTCACGCATGAGGCCCTGGGTTTGATCCTTAGCACCACATGAAGATAAAATAAAGATATTGTGTTCATCTCTAAAAAAATCTTTTAAAAAAACTACTATTGAAATCTTTATGCTTTTCATAGACACATATACTCATTTCTCAGTCTTTTTTGGTGATAATTTTTTCGTTATCAAATTATATAATGTGTATTAAATGCCCACTGGGTATTAAGGAGCATTTCTACTATTATCTGTTAAATATCTGTTGGATGTTAATGAGCATGTCTACTCTGCTTTTAGACAAATATGGTTAAAAAGGAAGTTTTAGCAACAAAATATAAGATAAATATAACTTAAATAAGGGCTGTCATCTCATATTTATTAATGGATTTTAGTTTAGATAAGGAATGGAGACAGTTGATGATAGACTTTGCAGACGATTTAGGAATCTGAATCTTCTT